>LPNX010773338.1:259221-291651 GCA_001517045.1 Pseudotsuga menziesii | reverse complement strand
CCTTTGCCGCCCTCTCCTCTGCAAGCTCTGTCCCCTGCGGCCTTATCCTCTTCGGCCCTCTCCTATTGTTCACGTGATGAAGAATTACCTATTGACCACTTCTCTGCGGACAAAGGGCAGAAACCCCTCCCATTCCCATTCTAAATCTCACAGATAGCACTTCTCTGCTGCACCCAGAGCTTCTCGTGATGGGGAAGGAGAGACAACACTGGTTTTCAGTTCATTTTGGGATTTTACTGTGAAATTTACACCACTGGTAGATCTTTTAAATGAATGGTCTTCACCTATAACAGATGATGGTTCAAACTGTGGAATTGTTTCAGGGTTTCTCAATTTGGAATCCGTCTTTGCAATAGCAGATGCAACACTGCTCTTTCCAGAAAATGAAAATGGAACTGAATTCATACCATTTGTCTCGGAGATAGAACCACCAAATAATGGGAAGCCCACAGAAGTTGCAGCAGTAGTGGTTGATGTAGAGAAACCCTCGACTTGCCTCTTTTCGACAGGGTTGCATGAATGATAGGAGAAACCCTCGACTTGCCTCTTTTCCACAACAAAAATCCCAAATTGATTTTCTATTTTTGGTTTAAAACATAAACTCATGCCGTAATCGATTTCCAACATATATTTGGATCCAAGGTATGACAACACTTGGTGGGTAGAGTGCTTTTAAGCGATGATAAACTATATTAAGCATATTAATAGCTACAATCACTCTAGTGAAGCTAAGAAAAATTGGAATGGGTTAGAATATGCATTTTAGTGATAGTTGTGTTTGATTCATGAAGTATCTAAAAGTCTTGGGTGTGGGATTTAGGAGCTCGCTAGAGTTAAGTATATCAAGTATTGTGTGTGCTAACCTCATTCAATAATTCATTGTAGGATTATACGCTCATCTGAAGGAAGATATATTCCACTGCTAAACTAACCTTTAACCTATGCTTCAAGTGAAAATCAATAAATATTTGAAGATTTAAATAATCCTTAAAGATCTTATAATATTCTTTGAACTCATTTGAATTCTCACCTTGATCCACTAATTTCAACTCCATCTCAAACATCATCCTGCATTATCCTACATTGTCATTTTTACATGTAGAAGCTAATATGATAGTTGCTAGTAAAATTAGGCATAAGCAAGAATTTGAGAAAATTAAGTGTAAATATGAGGTTGAACCCTCAAATAAAAACAAGAATAAAGAAAATTTGGAAGATAATATAGAATAAATTACTAAAATACTAATAGGTTTGCCAAATAAACTAGAAAGAATTGAGAGTGAGGGAAATAATTAGAATAGAAATACTCAAGCTATTGTACAAATAAATCCAAATCAATTAGAAGGAAATTTAAACCTTGGATTTTAAACTTAGATAGAAGAAATGAATATACTACCATACAACCTCCTATTAGGACAAATGAATTGATTATAGAAGTTCCAAATGAATTGATTATAGAGCCGTCGCTTAAGCGACACTTAGGAGGATATCCATCGCTTAAGCGACACTTAGGAGGATAGAAATTTTAGCTCCACGACACTTAGGAGAATTGCCGTCGCTTAAGCGACACTTATGCCCACCATTTCAAAAAAAAATTTAATCTTTCTAATTTTTGGCACGGTTAAAAGAAAAAATCCACGCGCCGTTGGAAAAAACCGTCAGACTTTGGATCAAAATCTAGTAGTGCCACTAAGTACAACTTAGGTGGTAACATGGCTTTCTTGCATTTTTGCTGTATATTTTCTTAGTAGTGTTCTCTTTGTGTGCTAGTTGGCCTTTGGGATCGTGGTTACTTGAGTATATTTATGTTCTCTTGAGTTTGGATCCTTTTATTTTTAGCATTCCTCGTATCTTGTCACCCGTCCTTGGTCCTAGTGCGGACCCTCGTGTCATACTTGGGGGAATCAAATCCCCTTACTATGCTCATGGTTTTGGGAATGGTCATATTTCATCCTCTACTCCATTTGTGGAGGATTTTTATTCCCTTCGCTCGATCTTTATGCTATTGGTCACCCTTATGAGGCTGGTAGTGGATACGTGAACCTTAGGTATACACCTTGCATTGGTTTTTATGTCCCATCATCCATCGCACTGTTTCCTTTGAATTTAGTTGTCATGATCAATCCTCCCTGTATCCTATAGTTTGGACTCTTTACTGACTGTTTCTAGTTGTTTTGGACTAATATTGTTGTCATGTAGGGTCTGTTTTTTGCACACTCTCTCCGAGGTGTTTGACTTGTTTGTTCCTATTACAGGTATCATGTCTAAACTGGCATATAGGTTAGGATTTTACATTCGCCTACATTTTTCATGACATTATGATAGTTAGATATTAACCTTAGGTACCAACCCATCCCATGATGTCACAGAACCTTCATGTTTCTGTTAACATTGGCATTATGTGAATGGTAGATCTTCTCCATACATGGGTAACCTTGTTAGATCCTATATTGCATTTGGTTCCCATGTTGAGTTTCCTCCTTTAGGGTGTGGAGTCCCTTTTTAGTATCGCCATGTCCTGGAGCAATAGCTTCATACTCCTCTTGAAATTTATGCTAGTCATTTTCCTTGGGACTCCCTGGTATATACCAAGTTGTAATTGCATTTTCATGAGTTTTTCTTGCCTTCTCAATCCTTATGCCGCCCCCCTGACTTTGCGTTATCAGAAATATAGCTCGAGCTTGTCTCATGTCTAGACAAGAAGAGCCCTTTTACATATCTTTTGCAGCTTGATCATCCCTTTTACTAAGAGGAGACCTTCCCCCGAGTATCGTTATCCTACACATATATCCTTGCATGGATAATAGGCATGTTCCACTGCTTGGATCTAGTTTTCTTGTCCCCTGACACTTGTCTCCTCCTAGATTTGTAGTATAAAGAAATTTTATTCTTTTTCAAGATTTTCAAAATATCTGAAAAAGTCCAAAAAAATGAAAAAACCAAAAATCCAGAGAGCAAAAGATGTTATCTTTGGCAGCAACTGAGTCATTTTTCCTTTGAAAATAGCATTGTATATCACATCCATTGGTTGGGTTATTAGTTTGAATTTAGGAGTTGTACTCGTTACTCTAAGTTTGTCTCCACCAATAGGTTAAGTTCCCAGTCCCTATGGAGCCTCTAATGATGCCTCCTGTGTCACATAGATGTCCCAGTTTGCATATTGAGTCCATGATTCCTACCTTCAATCACCATTTTCCTTTATGCTCTTGTTCAAAGGAAGTTGAAGCCTGACTCGGCCATTCCTAAGTTATCTTGACTTTTCTTGTCATCCATTCCCAGTACTGTTACCAGTTTGTGCACATCTTGTTCACATTCTTTGACATTATACAACGTTTCTGAGATCCTCGTGTTGGTTGATGGGGGATTCCTTAATGCCCTCCTTCTAGGGGATTCTATTCCATTGACATTAGATCATTTATTTTGGAATAGGAGTATAGAGTCCTTTGAGTGACTTGAGACTTACAGTCGTAGGTTTTATTGCCATCGACAGTTTTGGGAATACATCAATGTCTCCTAATCAATAGATTCTTCCAAGTGTTCAACCTCAAAAAATATATTCACACTTGTTAGATTGCACTCTGTACCTTGATTCCCATTTTCATTAGCGGTGGGTGATCTCGTGTCTGTTAATGGTATACATCAATGACTGGTAATAAGACGATGGACTACTATGTTCGACTTTGACAAATCTATTCACATAGTAGTACACGTACTCATAGAGTTTCGTGTAGAAAACCTTCTAGCTTGGTGGAATTCCATATATGCTACCTCCTTAATCATGCCAATGTTCATGAGATTTCATCTCTCGTGATTTGATTCCAGTGTATATCAGCTACTATGGAGATATTGATCCATTGTATATCTTCATCCATTATGGATATCTTGATCTATTATACATCTTCATCCACTGTGGATATTATGATCTATTGTATATTGTACGTGGCGATGACCACACATGACACATTTTGTATATCATGCCTACTCATGGCCATTGTAATCTTATGTATCCGAGTTTGCTCCATGTATTTGCAGTCACATGTAGAGATTTATCATTGTATTGCACTAATGGATGGATGGTTCTTCCACCTAGGTATTCATTACTCCACTTCTGTGATGGATTTTATAATGTATTTCAGCCATCATGTTACCCATCTGACCTCACACATTAAGGGGCATTTATAATAACTGATTTTACCACACACAGTTGATTAGATATTTATGGCCTTCCCTGTCCCTCTGCAAACTCTATGAACCCCATGGACTTATATTATACTTTGATGTTCCAATTTCATCCCTTAAAAACCTCTATTTATTGTTGTGCTTGAATTTTAACCTAATACTCATGTGTACATGTGAATTTTGACCTCAAACTAGCGCACATATGAGTGTGTACATAAGTCCAAACATTTTTGGAGTTTTCCTCATATGATTCTGAATAACTTGAATCTTAGCCTTCCAAATTCCCTTAGAAAGCTCACATTCAACACTCCATTACCCTTTTGGAGTGCTATATAAGGAACCCTTTGGATACATTGAAGTGGAGCAATTGAAGAGAAAAGAAACTATTGTCCATTGTTGCCTCAGTTTGCTTGTACTTGAGTCTACATCCCTTTGTCCCTTTGGAGAACTTTGTGTTCTTCCCAATATTTCATTTTCCTTGTGAGCTTTCTATCAAGAGATGGAGGATTAAGGTGGTGGAGGCCCAGGTGGAGGACTAAGTTTCTCTGGTTTGTAGAC
Organism: Pseudotsuga menziesii; assembly: GCA_001517045.1. Taxonomy (NCBI): domain Eukaryota; kingdom Viridiplantae; phylum Streptophyta; class Pinopsida; order Pinales; family Pinaceae; genus Pseudotsuga; species Pseudotsuga menziesii. The sequence goes on along the minus strand of LPNX010773338.1, from coordinate 286,914 downwards.
GTGCCGACAAAGGTTGTCACTCTTATAATATCTAATTTTATTAATAGAAATATATTTTTCTGTCCAATTAATGTGCATTTGAATGAATATTGAATCCATGGATATGTTTAATTGCTTATACATGGTTGAATATATATGCTAGAGTAGGTCTAAAACATTATTATATAGCATGGTTGTCTTGTTTTCCATTGATTAGAGAGAATTTCTAACGTAAGCGTGAATTGGAAAAGATCAACGAGGATCTACTTCAACCATCCAGAACAAGGTACGATTCAATATCCCTTAGTGTTAGATGTTTGGTTTCCCTTACATATTGGGAAAGAATGATTTCTAGTGTCTAGTTGTCTGTTGTGGTACACCCCAAGCCATAGGAAGTTTCTCTCCATAATAGGCTCCAATAAGCAAAAAAACACTACGAAATCATACATTAATGGATTCTCCTCTCATGTTCCCCGAAAATGATTTAAATATAACCAACTATATAAAAAATGACAACACATATATACACTTTTTTCCTTATAAATCAAATTCATAGTCACAATCTTAAAACATAAAATACATTTTGATAAATAAACCTAGGCTTCATGTCCATGCTAAGAGCCGAGCCGAGCTGCATGCTTATGGCTGCAAAGTAAACCCAACCACATTAATAATAAAATCATGCATCTATGTTATTCACTACACATTGCTACCATAAGAATAATTTTACACATTAAAATCATCATTAGTGCCATTGAAAGAAATGACATTGTAAATACAAAATAAACAAAACATAATAGCAAACACAAAGTCGTTACCCAAACATAAGCTTCCCATTAAGTTAAATAAAACCAAATACAGATCGTTGCAACATGATAAATTCATACACAGAGTTGAGCCAAGCTATTGACAACCAAACATTTATCCAAAAAATACATATGGCAGAGCCATGAAGAAGCTACATAGTCACATCTTTAAATTCCAAACCACTATAAAAACCCCAACCAACGAAACAACTCAACAATGTATTTCCCCCACCTAAAGCTTGAATACTCTGCTAAAACACACAGCAGTGTAAAGGTCATTTCCAATTTCAGGGCTTACCGAGAGATTGGTTGTGGAAGAAACCTATGGCATCACAATCAAGCCTCGTTGAGTGACACACCTTATCCACCTCAGAGACCCAAAATGATTATCAGAAGTATGCATATCGAAAATAAAAATTAAACAAACAATACAAATAGATACCAATGATATTTCATACATGTTCCAAGAGTGTGGAATCTTGTTGTTAGCACAGGATGAGAATAATAGCTTACACACAGATCACAAGACCACCCTCTCCTCCACCCTCAAAGACCAAATGAACCACATACAAACCCTACACGATGCTTGTGGCATTCTCTCCATTCTTCCCAATGTGAAATAAATTCTCCACCGTGTCCACCACTATCGTTTAGATAAAAACCCCCTATGATATAGTTTGGTTCATGTCATATGCACATTTTTTTACCAAACCACATTCGCTTAAGTCTTAAACCCTCCATTTCCATGCTATTATAAAGTTTTGATGGCATGTGCGTATGCCATAAAGATAAAACCCTTTATACCATATAGTTCAAAGAATATGTTATAATGCATCCAAGGTTTGAAAACCTTAGCATATATTTTATACAATTAAGTTTAGAAACATGCATACATACAAGCTCATACAACTTATTACCATAGGATTTAGGTGTAGTTTAGGCTTAGGACTTTAGTCCTCTTTTCACACAGTTATGCGCAGGAATAGTATAGTGTTGATATAGTTTGTTGTAGATGTAGGGAGTTTTTATTGCCATGATAATAAGATTGAGTTTACCAGCAAAATAGCCTGCACAAGAAAATAGGATCCTACATTAGTTCATGACGAACTAAGTAAACCCCATAGCAATATGAATGCTTACTTTTATGAGTGCACTCTTAAGGGATAAAACCCTGCCACTCCACCCCTTGACATACAAAGCTAATTCAACCTCTTAATAATAAAACCATAAATGAATTTAAATACATGCAATGTAAAAGTAAAACGTAACATAATGTAAGTGTCAAAAAATGTCTGCAACTAATATACAAGGAAAGTAAACATACCAACATGTCAAAGTAATACAAAAAAATCATGTAAAACATCATCATCAGTAAGGAAAACACATAGAGGGAAAAAAACTTATGACACTTAGGTTCAGTATACAACCAAGTTTTATTCCTCATAAGTTTTAACGATGTCCTTGAATTTAGTATTTTATTAGCCTACGATTTTTTTTAATTATGAATTTTAGGGACATAAAAAGTGGTATCAGAGGCCATATTCAAACACTAAGAGACCTAATGGGAGTTACCAAAAATTCATTGCAGAAATAAACTGTATTTGAAATTGTGTTAACTAACAGGAAATTATTTGTTATTAAATATTTTAATTGCAATATTAAAGAGTAGTTCTGATCATGAATACTAAAGAATACAACAGCTGATAAGGAAATCTGAATACCCCCACATGTAAATAATAATTGGTGGTTGAATTAAATTTTGATATCCTAAAAACCACACAGATTCTACAAGCAGAATTACAGAGCTTCAAAGATGATAATATGAATGAAAGAAAATAGCAGAAAGCAATCAATGAAGCTTTACTTCAAAATATGATGGGAGGAAGACTACATGGACAACCCACTCATTCAACCAACAAAGCCAAGAAAGACTTTGTAATATCCCTAATTTCAACCTAACACTTATGGGCATAAGACCCATTGCTTATGATGTTACTTTGATATTTTGATTGGTATATTGGGTCTAAGACCCCACTTCATATGAACATTATGATTTGTTTGATATACTGGGTGTAAGCCAATTGCATATGCTTTATATATATGATTTCATGTGTTGGGAATGGACCCTGAAGCACATAATTGATGAGATGTTTTGTGTTAAGTGACGAGCTCTAGAGCACATGGGTATTTGATGTTTTGTGTTGAGCAAGAAGCTTCAGAACACATGAGTTATGAAACATTTGTGTTGAGCATGAAAAGATAAAATTGGAAGTGTTGGGAATAATCCATAGATACTTCCAAGTTGATGTTGAGCCTAATATCTCAAACATCGGATCCTTGGCCATTGTATCCCTAGGTGTATCCTACAAGTACATCCTACCATTAGTGTTGAACGAGGAGCTCTAGAATTGCACCAAGTTTGTAACTCCCTATTTTTAGCATTGAGTATGTGTTGTGGATAAGCGCTAGGAGTTACTGAAAAGCATTAATTATGTCAAGTCAAAATGACTCGAATAAAAAATTGATCTCATCTTACTTGTTATTAACTGATTAAATGAAATTTTGAATTTCTGTATCTCATCAAGTACTGAAGAACTACCATGTTATACGAGGGAATCCAACATGCAAGGAGGTTTAGAGTTTTTTAACCTAGTTAACCTAAAACCTACCTGAAGGTCTTATTAAAGAAAGTGACCGTAGCTAAAAGAAAAGTGTTATATGTTTAGGGATCATGCTATATGATACCCAAGGATAAAATGTTAACAAATTATATATATATATATATATATATATATATATATATGATATTTATAAAGAGTAAGCATAGTACTAATACTAATAGCTATAAGTAATAAAGAAAAGATCTATATATTATTATTATTACTAATGGTAATTAAATATTAAAATACCTACAAGAGTCAAAATAGGAACTAGTTAAAAGTTCCTAAGTTAAATATTAAAATTACCTAAATTAAATAAAAATGGTTTTTTCAAGAAATCAAGTGATTCTTATTTAACAGCCCCTTTAAAAAGTTTGCCTATAAAAACCCAATCCAAAGAGAGGCTTGGGGATCTTTTCGTTATTCCATAATTCTACCCGATTATTCTCAAGAGATTTCTTGGAGAACATTTTTTCTAAGAGGAAAAAAGAGAGTTGATACAGAACATGATATCCCAGATAGGGAAGCCTTACCTTAGAATCTCTAAGCTACTTGCATGTTGGAACCAACTCGGGGGGATCCGGATTGAAACCAATAATAGTTCTGGGTCATGGTTGGGTGGAACGTGGTAATTCCCAAGTTATTCGGTTATCTAAATAGAGGTCATATCTGTCTATGAATTTGTTAATACTTGGTATTTGAGTGTGCATGATTTTCAGCCATTAAAACAGCTTCGTCTTCCACATACGAGGTTCTTGATTTTTCCCTTGCAAACTACACAGGTTTTATTAGTAAAAGAGGAGATTGAATTCTGAATGGATATTTAGTAACTGTATGCTATAAGCTAGGTTATATTTCATGCATTAATTCTATCTTCACTTACAGTTTAAACTCATTGTTGATGAGCAAGTGTATTTCTTTTATCAAAGTTTAGTTTATCTTTTTTATTTTAACGAGGTTATTATAATATATTTTATTCATGATGGATTAAGCACCTTTAGTGCTATCTATAGGAGGGTTTGGTTTCTATTTCATTTATGCAATTTATTTCCTATCTATAAACTCAAGTTCCAAAACCTAGAACTAATTAAAAACAAAACCTTTATCTTATCTCTACTTGCAAATTTCATATTGCAAGCACGCTGATATTATTTATAATAAAACAAAATACTATCTACAACTTTGATTTAAATTAAATGCATAATATTATAACTAGAATATAATGACTAACACTTTAATTACAATATCATAAAACAAAACTATAAACAAATCATTTCCATTTTATAAAAAACAACATTGAATGCCAAGCTATGGAGACCTCTAAGGTTTGTAGGCACGGAGGCATAATATTTCATAACTATACTCTATACCAATATCATAAAGAATCAAACCTAACTTAAAAAATGCATTAACACATATCGTATAAATCAAGAGGTTACAGGATCAAATCCTGTTGGAATTCATTCCAAAATAAAACATACACACATACATCATTTACAACCCACGTAGGTCAGGATCGAATCCTGCGAGCTCACGATTTAAAAACAAGGGTTAGATTCCAACCGTGAGAAACATCGAATCTTGTAGGGTTCGATTAACAAAATTTTATCAACGTTGTAATAGATTATAATTATTCCACATGGTATATGCTAACAACATTAAAATTAAATAAATATTAACCCTAAAACGAAGTTGTTTCCCTGTCAACATTTACATACAGTAAATACCAAAAATATTTATACATGTTGTAATCATATTCAACATTTTCCACATAGTAATATAAAACCCAATTTATACGATGTAAACATATTCAAGGATCACAACCGAGTAGCAAATAAATAATTCCATTAACATAAACTATAAACAAATAACCACTTTCTACACTATCATAGTGACGACATCCATATCGTAAGGTTAAAACCACAGTTCACGACCATCCCCAAAATTAATACAAAGATAGGTAAATAGAAACATAAATCACCATTTAACAACATTCCACTAATATATTACATAGTCGCTAAGCTAATTGGAAAGAGTGCCAGTTCAAGCAATGGCACAACTCTAAAGCCAAACCAACTCTGTAAATACCCAAAACAATAATTTAAATTACAGACATCAATTTACACAGAGTCTAAACCTTTCCAAGCCAGGAACCGTATCCATGATTGATACACAACAATGATTGCATACATTTATACCACTATAAATTATAAGTAGAAAATACACAGTTGTGATTCCAAACCAAGGCACCATTGCAAGAAATGGTGCTACCACGATTCAAAACCCATCATTAAAATTAAAATGCAGAGTATTCATTAACCATCGAAGTCACAAGTTTAAGATACCAACCAAAAAATATTACAGAGCACAGTAGTGGCATTCATGGCCCGAAGGCGCCAAACCCAATAACTTAAATCCCAAACTACATATGCATATCTGGATTTATTTCACTATTTACAAACAAACCTGCGCATAGTCGAAACCTATAACCGACACAAGTATTCATTCAACATTACAAACACCGACCTAAAATCTTTTTCAAATAACTCTATGCAGAGGTAACAAGCTCAAATCTTGTTGGCACAGGGCTTACCCATGAAGGGTATGTGTCACAAACCTAAGAGACCCATGACTTGCGCAATGTAAGCCCTACCACCTGCAAACAAGAGACATAGAATCGTGAGAAGTATACCAATCCTTCAGCCAAAACAACAAATAAACAACGTTGCAAACTAGGTGAAGGACATACCTTCCCAAAGCACAAATGCAAGCCAGCTCTCACGCAGTGATACAAACCAGAGAGCCAAACATAGTTCACCCATTTAAATACCAAATGACTCACTCATCCATGATAGAACAATCTTAGGGATTGAGTTCCCCTCATCCCAATATTAGAGGAAATTTGGGGTCTAAAATGGGACTTATAATAAAACGCGCCAACAATATGTTCTTGTGAGTTGGAATTCAAGAACCAATAGAATTCCAATAAAATGAGTCAACCATAATGGTTGAATTGACATATTTGTCATAAAAAAAAACTACTTTTTTTCTTTGTATTTTTGACATATCTCCCTATGTTTTTACTCAAATTTCAATTGGGAGAGCTCGTTGGATACAGAATTTGATTCCACATCCAACAAGTACCCACACTGCATTATTTTGATGGACCTTGCTACCCCAAAAACAAGAAATGCCTGAAAAAACGTGATGATGATGTAATCATCATGTTTTTTCAGATATTTCTTGTTTTTCGGGTAGTGAGGTCTATCAAAAGTATGTAGTGTGGGTACTTGTTGGATGTGGAATCGAATTCTGCATCTAACAAGCTCTCTCGATCGAAATTTGAGTAAAAACACAGGGAGATATGTTGAAAATACAAACACAAAAGTAATTTTTTTCTTTTTTCCTCCAAAATTAATAAATATTATTTTTTTTAACTATTATTTTATTATTTTAACTATTATTTTATTATTTTCCTTACGAGGCCCATTTTAGACCTCAAAATTCCTCTAATGAGGAGCATTTACTTCACCACCATGTCCACCACTAACGCTTGTTTTTATCACCATGGCTATAGTTCTTAAACCCCAAAACATGATTTGATATTGGAAACGTTTTGAATTCAAACCCCATGTTATGCATCGTTGACTTAGGATAATTCAAGATTCATTGAATATGCAATATGCCATGAATGGATTAAAACATACATTTAACATATGGTATATAAACATAGAACAACATATGGCTAAGGTCTGATATCTTAAGCCTTTCACATACCAATTAAACCATATAAATGTTAAGCACAGGTTTGAAGCTTATTTAAGGCCTTAGAACTATAATAATAATAATGATGATAACCAGTTAGACGTAGGTGTAAATAAACCCAACCGTGAGCAAACAATAATTCCAACAACAATAATAAGAATCGCTAAGATAGGACTATGGTCATTTTGTCATCTAACAAAGTGAAGTAGTTTAGCATATGTAACATGTCATTGTTTAGCTATCATAGCAAGTCTCTATCACCTAATGAACCTACACAAAACAAATAAGAGTTGCATTAGTTCAATATGAACTAAGTAAACCATGTAAAGTCTGAGTAAAACCAGTTACCTCTTCAAGTGATCCTATAAGGGATAGAAGTCCCGCCACTCCACCCCTTGACAATACAAGTTAAGTTAGGACTTTTTATAAACCAGTAAACAAAACTTATAACCAGTAAGTAAGCTATAAAATGAACACACATACACGTAAATACATGCTAAGGAGTAATAAATGAACATCGTATCAATCTAAAGCAGATCAAGTAACTTAAATACATTACAGATTTACATTAATAACCACATTGTGGAAAACATCTAGAAAGGGTAGGAATAGCTTACCACAATTCAGTTTCGCAAACAAAGTATGACACATTCCGCAAAATATAATCTAATGTATAGTTCAGGTAGTAATTAACTAGCCTAATATTTTTTTTTTCAAATTTTGGAGACATTACAAGTGGTGCTAGAACCCAGTTTCAATACTAAGAGACCAAATGGGCGTTCCAAACATTCGTTGCAGAAAATAAATTATGTTTTTTAAATTTTGTTAACTAATAGAAATTTTTTTGTTATTAAAAATTTGCAATTGCAGGATTTAAAAGAATAGTTCATATCATGAATAGTGAAGCATAAAATAGTCAGCAAGGAAAGTTTAATACTGCCACCCAGGAAGCAGAACTAGTGGTGGAACTAAATTCTGATATACTGAAAAATCGTACAAAGTCTTCAAGCAGACTTATAGAGTTTCAAGGATGATAATGTGATTGAAATAAAAGAACATCAAGTAATTAATTAAGCATTGCTACGGAACATGATGGGAGGAATATAGCAAGGAAAACCCACTCATTCCACAAACAGGTTAAAGAAAGAATTTTATCATAAACGGGCCAGCAACCCGAGAGAAGAAGGAAAAGAAGAACATACCCCTGAACCTCTAGAAAGATATTATCACACTCCTTCTAGCGATGACTCTCTTTCTCCTTGTAGAAAGAAACAGATAAGTCATGACAATCTCTAGGGAGAGTTCTAGAAGTTAGAATCCTCAACATATGAAGGAGAGATGAACACAGGGGAGAAATATGAAGAATGGATTCTAGGTATGAGACAATATTTCCAAGTTAATAACTACTCCAACAAAATGAAATTCTATCTATCCATCTATAATTTAAATGGAAAGCATCTTGATGGTGGAGAGACCTGAAACATACCAATAAAGATGAGGTAAGAGAAATCCGATGGAGTAATTTTTGCAAGATTTTTCAGGTGAAATACATGTTAGAAAGTTTCTTCGACAGAAAGGTGAAAGATTTTCACGAGTTAAGGATGGGTTCCATGAATATGGATTCTTTTATCAACATATTTTTGGATTTGTTACATTATGTTCCATACATCAAGGATGAGAAAGTAAAAATACAATAGTTTTTAGGATGTCTTCCTTCCAACTTTCGCGAAAGGATTGAATCTGACATGCCTAAAACATTGGACACCACCTTACACAAAGCTAGGCTTTTCTATGAGCATGGAAAACTAAGGCAAGAGAACATCAACATAAGCAAAGATAGTTCTACAATCTTCTCAGATAACTGCAAACCGGGTTTCAAATCACCACCTTACAGAAATCAGAACAAAATTTTTCCAGCCAATAAGAACTTCAATAAAAAAGGTACAAAGCCATATGTACCAGCTCCAAAATGATAACCATCCAACAACAAATGGAGGAGCCAATGTTGCCCCACTACAAATCAAATGCTGGAAATTCCAAGGGCCCCATTATGCCTGAGACTGTAAGAACAAGACCAATGTAGTCTTGCACAACTTACAAGAGGAACCAATGGTAGAGGACATAGCTAGAACAATGCGTATTTATGTAACCTTGGATGACCGACACGTAGACCATAAGTCTACCATCGTTGACTTAGAAGTTAAGATCTCAAACACTTCTATTTCAATATTGATTGACCTCGATGCTTGCCGGAGCTATGTATTGCCTAAAATTTTTGGTTTATGTAAAATAGGCAAAGTTAAACATGATAAACCTTGGTTGGTGCAATGAGCTACAGGTACAAAATGAAAATTTTATGAAATAGTTAAATACTGTGAGGTAAACTTGAATGCTTTTCCTACTATATTAAACCTGGACATCCTACCCTTAGGATAGTATGATATACTTATTGACATGGACTGGTTGGAACAACACCATGTCATGCTCGATTTCTTGAACAAGTCAATCTTGTGTACAGATGGCCAAGGGAATCAAGTAAATATTCAAGGAATACCTAAGAAATTTTCCTTAAGGAAGGTATCTGCTTTACAAGCAAAGAAGTGCATTAGGAAAGGCTGCAAACTGTTTGCAGTGAAGATCCAAGACATAGAAGGTGAAAGAGAATATCACATCGACGAATTCCCAATTCTTGTAGAATTTAAGGATGCATTTCCTTAGGAAATCCCATAATTTCCACTGAAACAATACTTATATTTTTCCATAGAACTAACACTAGGATCAGTTCTGGCTTCAAAATCCCCTTACTTCATGAGCGCACCAAAATTGGTGGAACTCAAACTATAGTTACAAGAGTTGATCGAGAAGGGTGATATCCGACTGAGTGTGTTCCCTTAGGGAGCACCGATACTTTTCTTAAATAAGAAGGATGGTATGATGTGGATGTGCATTTATTACCGCCAGCTTAACAAAATGACTATGAAGAACCGATACCCACTCCCTAGGATTGATGACTTGTTCGATCAAGTATGAAGAGCTAAGATATTTTCAAAGAATGACCTACGATACGGGTACCATCAGGTACAGATTCATGACGAGGATATTCACAAAACCCCATTTCGTACAACATACGACCACTACGAGTTTGTAGTGATGCCATCTAGGTTGATGTATGCACCCGTGAACTTTATGTGTATGATGAACAATATATTCAGTAGATACCTTGATAAATTTGTTTTGGTATTTATAAATGACATCCTAGTTTACTCTGAGAGTAAAGAGGAACACGAGCAATGCCTCCACAGAGTGCTACATGTGTTATAGAAACACCAGCTCTACGACAAGTTTAGTAAATTTGATTTTTATAAACCATAGATACAGTACTTGGGTCACATCATCTCCAAGAAGGGGATAGTTATGGACTCAAAAAAGATTTAAGCTATATAGGATTGGCCTACCCCTACTAGTGTCACCAACATTAGATACTTTTTGGGATTAATTGGTTATTACCAGAAGTTCATTGAGAATTTCTTGAGGATAGGTTTTCCCATGACCGCTTTGAAAAAGAAGAAAAATAAGTTTTTATGGACGACTAAGTGCGAGGAGAATTTTCAAAAGCTTAAACAACTTTTGACAACCGCACCAATACTATGAATTGTGGATCCCTATGGGGATTTCGTTGTTTGCATAAATGAAAGACAGGAAGGGCTCGAAGGAGCCCTATTGCAGAATGATTACACAATCTTATATGAATCACAAAAGTTAAAAGAACACAGGCATAACTACCCCACCCATGATCTTGAGTTAGCGGCCATCCATGCCTTGAATATGTGGAGGCAGTACCTCATGGGAAAGAAATTCATTCTGGAAATAGAAAATATGAGTCTGAAGTATTTATTTGAACAACCAGATCTAAATTCTAGGAAAGTCAGAAGGTTGGATTTCCTCAGTGAGTACCATTTCAAGCTAAAGCACATAAAAGGCAAAGAGAACAAAATTGCTGATGGTTTGAGTTGACGAGGTCATATGATATATTAGGAGACTTTAAGTCAAAACCAATTTGGATTTGCATGAGAGAATTAGGATGGCCAACAGAGATGACCATTTCTATGTTGAAATCCTCAAGAAGGTCCAAGAGGACAGGTTGTTTCAGCAACAAAAAGAGTACAAGGTAGACGAAAATGGACTACTATTGTCCAAGGAGAGATTGTGCCTTCCAAAAGGAGGGGACATTTGGTATAACATCCAAATGGAATTTCATTGAACACCCTACTTGGGGCATCCGGGATATCAAAAGATGATATCCGCAGTTAAGAAACTCTTTTTTTTGCCTAATTTAAAGGCTGACATGGTGTTGTTTATCACAAAATGTCAATAATGCTAGCTGGTCAAAGCTGAGCACCAACATCCTTCAAGGTCGTTGCATCCATTACCCATTCCAGAATGGAAGTGGGAGGTCAATAGTATGGATTTTATCATAGGTATACCTAAGAGTAAGAAGCAAAATGATTCTCTCTTTGTAGTAGTTGAAAAATTATCAAAAGTAGCACACTTCATTCCATTGAAGTCGACCTACAAGGCAATACACATTAATAACATATTATTAAAAGAGATATTTAGATTGCATGGGATACCCAAGGCAATCAGCTCGGATCGATACACTAAGTTTACTGGGAACTTTTGGAGATCCTTATTCTTCGGATTAGAGACGTAGTTGAAATTTAGTACTACTTACTATCCTCAGATAGACAGACAAATAGAACAGATAAAACAGATTGTAGAGGACATGCTTAGGATGTATTCCATGAAAAAACCCACCGAGTGGAAATATTACCTGCATCTTGTAGAGTTTTCATATAAAAATAGATACCAGACTTCCACCAAGAGGAGTCCCTTTGAGGTACTCTATGGACGAGAAAGTGTAGAACACCGGTTACTTGGGATATCATGATGGATCCACTCATGTTAGGGCCTGACTTACTAAAATACTTGTATCAATTGGTTACCAAGGTCTAGGTGAACATTAAAGAAGCATAAGACCTCCAGAAAAGCTACGTAAATAAGAAAATAAAAGATAAATATTATCAAATAGGAAACTGTGTTTACTTGAAAGTAAAATAAAAATGAAGCTTGTTGAGGTTGAGAAGGTGTGGTAAGTTAGCACCTAGATTTTGTGGACTGTTTGAGATACTGGCCAAGAGAGGGCCAATGGCATATGAAATAGTGTTACCTGCTCACATAGGAGCCCATAATGTTTTCCATGCATCTTTATTAAAGAATTATGTTTATGATACTAAACATGTGATTGATTGGTCCTTATTACAAGTGGAACTTGTAGGGGATTTTGCAAATGAACCCCTTCATATACTAGATAAGAGAGAGGTGCAACTCACGAAGTGCACCATAATCCAGTTGAAAGTGCAATGGAGGCACTTTAAGGCTGATGAGGCTACTTGGTATAATGAAGCCACCATGAGAAAGGCTTACCCCACCTTGTTTCATGATTTCATTTCAAGTCCCTAGAATACCAGGAACGGTGTTGTTCTAAGCAAGGAGAGATGTAATATCTCAAATTTTGACCTAACACTTATGGGAATAAGCCCCATTTCATATGATGCTACTTTGATATTTTAATTGGTATATTGGGTCTAAGACCCCATTGCACATGAAGATTATGATTTGTTTGATATATTGGGAGTAAAACAATTACATATATTTTATATATATTCATATGCTGGCCATGGATCCTGAAGCACATAAGTGATGAGATATTTTGTGTTGAGTGAGGAGCTTTGGAGCACATGGGTATTTGATGTTTTGTGTTGAGAAAGATGCTCTGGAGCACATGAGTATTTATATTTATGTTTAGAGAGAAGCTATGAAACATTTGTGTTGAGCATGAATCTCTGAAGCACATGAAAATATAAAATTGGAAGTGTTGGGCATAAGCCCTAGATCCTTCCAAGTTGATGTTGAGCCTAAGCTCTTGAACATCATATCCTTGGCTATGGTACCCATATAAGGTATATCCTACAATTACATGCTAGAATTAGTGTTGTTCAGGATAAATCACCCTTCTAACCTAGGGTCTGCGGTTACCAACTTACTACTAACTTGCAGACAATCAGCCTTTACAAGAGAATGGAAAGGGATTAGGAGGAGAGTCTTGACTTACTTGATTAATGACGGTTAATCCAAGCTTTATCTTCTCTCGCTCCACTTCTCGTCAAAGCTTCCAGCGATGCACCTATTTCACCTACAAAGAGAAAATCCTTCAAGTAATATCTCATGTATATATATATATATCAGAGGTAAGATGAAAAGCATATTCAACATATAAACAAATATATTCATTAACCAATACACATGAAATAGACTCAACACAAGATTGGAAGAAGAATTCTCTTTATTAACAATCAATGAATGAGATAGGAGTACAACCTAGCTTCTGAGACAAGGACTCCTCTGCAACCAAAGGACTCTGAGTTCTGCTCCTCCAAGATTTTGAAGATATACCACCAGCATAACTTTTCTCTCCCCAAATTGATTTATTAGTCCCCACCCCAAGGCCTCTATTTATACTTTGGGAAATAGAGTGGTTTTGAAGGTTGGGATGGTTGAGATGGTTGGGATAGTTATAGATTAAGCACCAACTAATCTAATCTAATATCGAATTATATTTTGTAATGTTGAATTAGGGTATAGGTGAGTATTAATATAGGCAAATTGCGTATGATACACATGTTTATTGAAGGGAACTCACGTATGCAAGTATACGCGGGTTGCAATGCAAATACTCGTGTATGACACGTGAGTTGCAATGCACATAGTCATGTATACAACCCAAATCCATAATAAAAATATACAAGGCTGGTCTAGGGAAAATGCATCAAAGGTCATATCCATCTATAGTGTTTAGGTCACTTCAATCCAAATTGTCCTTTTGTGTACCAACATGAGGAATGTTGGCACTCAGACGGAGAAGTTCCAATTTGGCTAATAATAGATGCCCCCTAATGTGTGAGGTCAGAGGTAAGCGATGGCTGAGATACATTATAATCATTATCTTGGAGAACTCAGAAGTCCAAGGAAGCAGAGGACGTACCTGAAACAAATACATATCAAATGTCTTATACAAAATCATATCTAAGGATGCCATGTTCAATGTACTAGAACACTAGCTCCTTTACAATATTTGAGTACATCATATGATATGGGTGCTAGACGACGTAAATTACAAAAGATGGATCGAAGCCACAATATACAATAAATGATGAGTCTTCAAAGATCTAGAAGCTATGTAGGTGAACACAACACAATCTTGCGCAACTTAGGTTATAGATGTGAATCTAAGGTCTTCATCAAAATATAAAGGAACCAGTACAATCCAGTCCATCTGAATAGATGTATCAAAGTCAAACATGGAAAGGATTCAACAGATTGCCAATCAATAGGTGACAATTGACAACTGAAGAAAAGGAATTCACCAATGATGAAAGTGAATCCTAGGGTACCATCGTAAAAAATCTAGGTCTTCGTCTTCAAGAAATGCTGATGAAAAACCATGCTGTGATGAGGAAAGCAATAGATCCTCCAATGGATCACAAGAGTGACTAGGAACTGGATAAAGGAAAGCAGGAATACGTGATATCAAATAGGAAAATGATGGGATCAGGATAAATAGCAGAAACAGGGATAAATCCTTGAACAGTGAGCATGACACTAATATGACCCAAGGCATCTTTTGAATTTACAAATATCAAAACTAGACTTATTTATCATGTAGGATACATGATTAGATTCCCCAGGCATAAATGACAAGTGGAGGAGTAAGAGACTCAAAGTGATAGCTGAACTGAAAGTGTACACTGAGACATGAGTGTCGAAAAGTTCAAAGAGTGCTATGTTCAAGGAGGACATGCTACCATCGACTGTAACCCAAAGAGAAAAATTCTTCCTTATCTTTCCTGTTGAATTTTAACGAGCCTAGGAAAGTCAACTCATCTCTCTCTTCATTTTTTACAAGCTTCAAGAGAAGAAGGAATAATGCTTGATAATGTCACTTATTCATGGATTTTATGATCCCAAGCTAGTACATGGTGGCTTGGTGTTTTCATATTTAGAGAGTCTAAAAAATCCGAAGAAGACTCCAGGGGGGTCCTTTTTCATCCAATTTAGTCTCCTGAGGCTGAAAAAGTACAAAACATACCACATAAGAAATCTATCAACTTCTGTAGATGAAAAGGTGAACCTTTTTTGTACTTAGTTAGGGAGGTCCAAAAAAGTTTAAATTACCACCTACCCAATGCTCCTTCGAGAATAGCATATAGATTGAGTTTTGCGAGTGTGAAGGAAAGCAAGATCACTCGAAAAGATCCATTTGATTACGAGAAATGGGGCTTAGAACAATAAAGTCGATGCTTTTTTCTTAGTGTTTAACGAGCATGACAAAGACATAAAGTACACTTAGAATATTTTTCATGTCTAGTTCCAGAGCACAAAAAAGAGAAAAATAAGCTCATACCAGGTGTTCCTTTTCCATAAATTTATTCCCTCAGGTCCAGAAAAGTGATAAACATATTCCTGAGAATACTCTTCTCATTTCCGTAGAAAAGAGAGTGATACTTTCTCATATTATTCCACATGGTCTGAGAAAGAGATAACCTACCACCATTGCGGATGCCCATTCACATATTCTTAACGATCTTGAATGGACAAGTTTACTCGGTAGTTGATTCTATTTTGAGGAGTTAGACCCGGGACTAAAAAAACTCCATAAGGGTGGGGAGCCTTTAAAAAGGGATAGCTTGTAAAAAGAGACCAAACTGAGGCTCAATTTAGCGTGAAAAATTAGCTAAGAAGACTCCCCTGAACCTATGACAAATGCAGCATGAGTACCAAAAGACAATAAATGTGTTCTAATCTAGGGTACTCATGTGAGGAAAGCCCTATCCATGGAAGAACAATGATATAGACAAGGTACTAATGGTTAAAATACCATAGTCCATGGTCAAAGTTGTAATTCTAGGGTTAAGACGGATTAGGTATAAATGAAAAAATGAATATGAATGACCAAAATCCTATCCTATATGAGTGAAAAAAAACTTTACGTGACTTTAGACATGTTTCATTGAAGAGAAAAGACATGGTATTAGTTTGATTTTTATAAAAAATAAGAACTATAGGCTAAAAACCCACTTTTGAAATAATATTTCTATAAATAGTTCAAAATAGAACTCAAAACTCACCATTTGACATTTTTACCCAAAATAGACAAGTTTTACCTCTGCCTTCAATCGCCCGGTGTGGACAACTCGGTGGACAATTTCCAAAACCGCAAGTGCTAGATAAATCTACTCTCTATGCTCTTTCATTTCATCCAAGCAAATTTTGATTTTATGAAAATAAAATGATGTTTTAGGTCAATTCGATGGGGGTCATGCTGTATACGTGGGTATACGACCTAGACAGTCGCGTACATGCATCTTATACGTAGCTTGCCCAAAATCAACTCATGTATGATACACGAAATGTCTAAAGGACAGTCGCGTATACTGCACGACATAGGGAAAATATATGTAGAGCCAAAATAAAAGTTTTTAATTCAAATTAATGTTATGGCTTCATTGGTAGACTAAAACATGGTTTTGGAGTGGAGGGAGAGGGAGCATGAAGACATGGATCAAGATGCTCTTCAAAGTGCCCCCATAATGCATGCATTGTGGCAAAGTGGATTGATTAAATTCTTTTGTACCTCACCTATGCGATCCAATGTTCGGTTACTGGAGTTTTTGATAAACTACTGGGATCATGATCTTGGTGCATTTGACCTACAAGGTGAGATTCTAGATATTACCTTAGAATACATATATTTCATATCTGGTTTGTCACGACGGGGATATTCAGTTAACTTGGAAGGTACCGATAGAGGTGGTGACCTTCTAAGTGTGCAAAACTATATTGACACATATTGTGCGCCTAGTACAGAAAAGAAGGGTACTTGCATCCCTATTGTTCATATTCGATGCTTGCCATACAGGTGTTGGTAAGCACAATAGTGAGGGTTGCAGGATCATCATCACTTCATATTACAACTTGAAACTAGATGAGACTCGTAGTGGAATGTCTACAGGGAGCCCTATTTAACTCGTGCTTGGGAATAATCCTGATAATTAAGAAGCAACTCTCTAACTGCAAAAGATGTTGATAGAAAAACTTTGGTTATTCTATCATATTAGTGGCCTTCTTCTTTGAGAGGGTGTTGGGTCTCAGTCCTGCATTACCTTTACCAATTTATTCTCCCCTTCAGCCTAGACTGAGTAGGTGGGGGGAAATCTTCCTCTGCCAGGGTGACGGTGGATCGGTTTAGAGTGTGTACGATGATGAATTCTACCTATGGTGGGAGCGACAGCTACTAGTACTGGACTAGTTTCCATATGCTAGGATGGATTTCGAGGGTGACAATGACCTTGTCCTCCCTCTTGGAGGAGCATGGGGAGCTCCAGGTATTTTGATTTTCAAGTTTTTAAATTTTTATGAATTTTTGTCGTAAAGATATATACATATGTATAAGAGTTTTTTAATCCTAAAAATGTTTAAAATGCAGATATTGGACCAGTTCTTCTTGTTGGGAATCCCCGTATGTACATGCAACCTATGCTAGGAGAAGATTAGGGTCTGATTAGAGTACCTACTTTACACATTGAGCAGATCCCTACCGTTATGCAAGATTTAGTGGTTGGTATACCACCTATCTAGATATGCCTTATGAGGAGGGTAGCCAGAGCAATTCTAGTGTACATAGATGCTGCTGAGGATGTTGCAACTGAAGAAGCCTGAGAGTAGGATGACTAGGATGCTCAAGGTGGTCAAGCTTAGACTTTAGGAGCATTTTATGGATTATGATCCAGATTTTGTATATTTTTTGTGTATTATATAGTTATGATAGGATTTGAGGATCAAAATCGACCTATCTATATGGGCATATATCCACATATACATATATTTTCTCGGTTTATTGACATGTGTTTTTCAATGTGTCTGTTGTAAATTTTATGAAATATATGTTAAATTCCAATCCAAGATGTAATTTTCATATGCATCAGTGAATGAATTTTGATTTCTTGGAATATTATTAAATGTAATAAAATCAAATTTTCTTTCCAATAACCTAACTTGCAGGAATTGACGTAGTAGAATAGGGTTTCACACCTGATAAGCTTGATTGAGCTGGGAAACCACCAGTTGAGAGTCAAATCTAACTTCTAGCTAGGTGATGCCACATGACAAGGCATTCCATAAAAGCTCAATGAAATCCCTATATTCGGCCACATTATTAGTAGCAGGACCTAGGCAAGCGCCTCCAGAGGCAACTAGCTGTCGTGAGGGTGAGTAAATAACCCATGTGGCTGAAGCTAGGTTGGAAGTGTGGCAACTAGCACCATCTGCGAAACCTACGAACCACTCAGAAGACATCTGTAACAACCAACAGATGATATAAGAACACAAAATGGTGAACTATTGTACATAAAGTTACATACAATAAAAATACAAGAAAAAGCACTAAGCCTAAGCATAGTACTTTTTATGGTAGAGCCCATTTCTAGGATCAGATAGCTTATTCCCCTCAAAATTAGTTAATTCATATGCGCCTTTCTTTATAACTTTGGACACGACATAGGGTCCTAACCACATAAACCTAAATTTCTTTGCCCCAAGGGGTTCTTTATCTTTGTCCCAGAGAAAGACAAGTTCCCCTTCTGAAAAAATTCCAGGTTTGATCGATTTATCGTATTGATTTTTCACCCTATTTTTTGAGTCTCATTTGCTATTAGCGCATCCCTACGTTGTTCATCTAGATGTTCTAAATGTAACAAACATTGTTGAATCTCAGTTGTATCAGGTAACACATGAATATCAATCTTTAAGGACGGGATTTCGAATTCAACCAGGGTTACTGCTTCCACCCCATGAACGAGTTGGAAAGGAGATAACCCTGTAGCAGTTTTCACATTGGTTCGATAATCCCAAAGTGCAGGATACAACATGATGTGCCAATTTGACCTAGGTGTGCTAACAGTACATTTGAGAATATTCTTCAAGGTCTTATTTACTACCTCAACTTGACCATTCACTTGCGGGTAAAAAGAAGATGAATGTTATTGTTTAAACCCTAGCATAGTAATCAACTCGATCATCATGTTATTTTGGAAGTGACTACCATAGTCAGTGACAATATCTTTAGGAACACCAAAACGTGTGATAATTTGGTTAAAAATGAGAAAAGATGCACTTTCCCTGTCAGCCTCATAGGTGGGCATTGCCTCTGCCCATTTCATGAAATAATCTACATCAACAATGATGTATTTGTGCCCCCCATCCAAAACTAGGTTGCAGGTCACGTAATCTATCCCCCACTTAGTGAAGGGGCCCACCGATATGACGAGAAATAATGGAGCAAGATGCGATCACATCTTTCTGGTGTAAAGATGACATGGGTGACAGTGCTTCATGGCTTCCACACATTATTAAAGATCATGGGCTAGAAATAACTGGCACGTAAAAATTTTTGGGTCGTTGCTAACCCAGGTAAATGACCCCCACACGCTCCACTATGGGCATCATTTAGGACAGTCTCAGCCTCTTCGTGGGTAAGACATCGATGCAAAACAAAATCTACCCCTCTACAATATAAAGTATCTCCAATAATGAGGTAGTTTTTTGCATGCAAGTGTAATTTGTGTCGTTCTTCCCGTGAAAAGGTTGCAGGACACTTCAAAGTCTGGAGATAGATAATTATATCTCCATACCATGAGTCCAAGGTAGAAATTAAGAAGATGTGCTCATCTGGGAATGAGTCTTCTTCAATAGTTACATCTTTTTCAACAGGAAATTCTGTGATAAGCTCCGCAAAAACTAAGTATTTTTTGGATTTGGCGGATTGGAAATATAAGTCAAACTCTTGGAGAATGACTATCCACTTATTGAATTTTCCTCCAACTATATATTGGGACAAAACATACTAGAAAGGGTTAACATATGCCACTACTATTGTAGTCCTTAGTAAGATGTAATGACACAACCTCTGCACAGCATATACAGTTGCTAATGCCAACTTCTCGACGTGGGAATACCTAAGTTCAGGGCTAGCTAAAGCACAACTAAGATAGTAGACGACATGCTCTTGGAGCTTGTCATCCTCTTGGACTAGTTATACCCCTATGGTCGACTCGGATGTGGCCAAATACAATATAAAGTCATGAGAGTAATTTGTTGGGTGCAGTAATGGTGCCAACAACAAAGTTTTCTTTAATGCCTCGAATGCAAGTTGTGTGGTTTCATCCCATACAAATGGGGTGTCCTGCTTCAACAAGTGCATGAAACCTTTAGTGATCTTGGCATAATTTACGATAAAACATTGGAGAAAATTGGAATTCCATTGTAGGCTCTAAATCTTCCTAATGGAATGAGGAGGAAGGAAATTTACAATGGCCTCAATTTTCAAGGGATCCACCTGAATACCTTTACTAGAAACAATAAATCCAAGTAGCCTACCTAACTTGACACAGAAAACACATTTGTGGGGATTCAAACGTATTTTATAATGTCTGCATCTTTCAAAGATTAAACGCAAGTGATTTGGGTGATCAATCCTGTTTCAAGAATGTGCTAGAAGATCATCTAGGTATGGTTCAAAAATAGATTTGATTTCACAAAAAGAAAAATTCATTGCTCGTTGAAAAGTAGCCCCTGCATTTTTCAATCCAAAGGGAATTTTCTTGTACGTGAATGTACCCCAAGGACAAATAAAATTTGTTTTATGTTGTTCTTACAGTTTAATTTGAATTTGATTATATCCAGAGAAACCATCCATAAATGAGAAGATTTCACTCCCTACATAAGCATCAATGATTTGATCTATGAATGGTGTAGGGTAGTTGTCCTTAGGACGGGCTTTGCTTAAATATCAAAATTCGATACAGAAACATATTTTCCCTTGTTTTTTGTCGACAGGAATGGGGTTGAACACCCATTCTGTCAAGGCTATCGGGTAAATGAAAGTGGCTTTCAACAGTTTTTCAACTTCAGCCTTGACAGCTGCCGCTTTGTACGGATTGACATGTCTAAGGTTTTGTTGAACTGGTTTGGAATCAGGATAGATTTGGATTTCATGTTCGACTATCATTGGATCAATGCCTGGAATCTCCTCATATGACCAAGAAAATACGTCGCGAAACACCTTAAACAAGGTTGTATAGATAGAAGTCTCCTCGGGAGAGCAGTTTGCATCGATAAATGTACATTCTCCACAACATTTGGGTTCACAGAGATGTTGATAGGGATAGTAACGGAAATTTTTTCCATATTCCCCTCAGAAAATATCCCCTCCCTTCGTAAGGGATTGATTGGAATATCAGCATCATCTGCTAGTCTCATATGGAACTCTTGATTTTCAATTCTGCTTAACTCTAGAAGAAAATAATATCGATGATGAATATCTTCGTATATCTTATCACACCCACACATAACTTCCAAAATTGCTTCGTTAGATGGAAAAACCATATCTAAGTAGTCTTGTGTATGTGAAGAGTTCTCTGCCTAAGCCAGCAGACATGCTTCGTCCAGCTCCTCTGAGACTGTGAGAGGAACCGGGATGGGTGAACAGTGGTATGAATGATATCTTGGTAATCTATTTCCACCGCTAACAAGGGCACTTCAGGTTGATGACAGGAAGGAAGAACCCAAGGGTCCGTTCTATCGACAACCATTGCAATAGACTTCCCTATATTCGTATAACCTAAATAATTAATCGAAGCTGGAAGATCGAAAGTTCCCATCAATGATGAATACAATCTAGTCCCTAAGCTCTTTGAAGCAGGTTTAATCTGATCAACCAATGGTACTGTGGACTCATTACTTTTCATGCAGCCCTTTCGAGTAAAACTGAGTTGTTCTACAGTAACCAACTTCCCTTCGTGAGGAAACACTACTATTCAAAAAATGACTGGTGCAATAGTGGACATGGCATATGTCCATATTCTCCCTAGAAGGAAGTTATAATCCAAAGGCACATCAAACACCTCCACCTGAACAGAGACTACTTTCCCTACCAACTTTATCTTGAAATCCAAGAGGATACCATGTGGACGAAATGACCTTTCGTCGAAATAAGCAAGTAGGGTGTTCGATGGAACTAGCTCTGGAGACCTAAGAGCTTCCCAACAAGACAAGGACATGACACATGTACAAGAACCCTCATCGACAACTATCGCTCCAATGGTTTTTCCACCATGGATGACATCTATTGACAAGGCTACATGATATGGCAGGCGAATTTTGACGTCAAACAAACTAAACTTCTCCATCATGCTCGATGAATCCATACTACCTAAGGTTGTTAAGAGTGCATCTCGTTGGGTGGGGCAACTCTGTAACACCTCTAAATCTGACATCGCTCAAGGGGTCTAGGCCAAATATTCAACTACAGAGTAATTGGCTATGGCCCTAGCATTAGGATTGTGCAATGCTTTCTTGAAGACATGTTTCGATATCTTGGGCATAGTTTCAGCAGGTTTTTCAATCGTGAGAGGGTTAGAAGTTTCAGCTATAGAATTACCCTTCTCTAGAGCCTCTGTTTCATAGTTCTTGTTCCTAGTTTTGTGTAGTGTCTGGGATCGAACCATGTTGATATAATTTGGGTTAGGGGCATTTGGGGTGCCCCCTACTACATTTGAAGCTGAAGTTGAATTCTATCCTTGGGGAAAAGGATCCTTCATAACAGTCAGTTGTTGGATTTTAAGAATCTTCTGAGCTTGGTCCATAAGGGGACATTGGTGGGTCAAGTGATATTCCTGGCACAAATTACATGGGAATTTCACCTTCTTATTCTCTTTTTTGCCCTCATCAACATTGTTTGTGGGTTTTGGCTTGTTTTGGTTTCCCTCACCTTTATTCCCTTTCTTCTTTTTCCCACCAGGATACTGATTTCCCTTTTGGGAGGATTAAGAAAAAACATTTTCTTTTTGGGGTGAGGGAAAAGCCTTTACTACCTCTACCTTAGAATGTTTGACAGACAACTCCTAGAGCTGTTGAGCCAAAGATTCCACAACAGAATATTTTACTGAACCAACCACACCATTGGCATGGGGTCCAGGCTTAGGTTTCTCAACATTATGAGTTGGCCTCAGTGCATTAGGGATAATTTCATATAGAATCCTAGACTGAGAAAATATCAAATCTAACTGTTGGGCCCTGAGGATAGCCTCTTCCTCAAAAGTTAATCCCGAAGTAGATACATCCTTAAATATATATGGCAATAAGGATGTAAGGAACCATTGTAGTAAAAACTTGAGAGGGATAGTGGCCTTAATAAGCCTCTTCCACCTTCTCTACTCTCAGATGTGATCTGAAATATGAGTGGCTTCATCCTGCCGAAAGGTGGAAAACAAGTCTGTCATAGCATCATACCAGACAGGAAGTTGGAAATGATTAAGGAGCACATTCGCTAAGTCCCAAAAACTATCAAACGCAACAGAGGGCAGTTCAATGTACCATTTTTCTGTGGCACTAGTTAGAGTTCTTTGGAACAATCTCAACCAAACTATATAGTCATTCAGTGAGTTGGAAGAGCACCACAAATGGAAAATAGTGATATGATCCCCTGGGTTTTCACCAAATTTTCCTTCAAATTTTGGGATGTCTAAGGGCAGCTTGATAGGAACAGGTGGCGAGGAGACATTATGTCTCACTGGGTCATTCATTAGCTTCAACAAGTCTGGAAAGTTTGAAGTCACCAAGAAAGGGATCTTGGGTCTAACCGTAGCATGAAAAGTACCAGCTTGGGAATCAGAAGGACCTACCCCTAAATTCCCAAATGTGAAGGCAGGGTTTCCCCTTGCTACTGGTTGTGAAGTATTTGGGTCTCTTTTGAAAGAATTCCACCCATAGGCCAGTGGATTGTTCATGTGCGGTGCAGTGTATGAGGTTTGAGCTATCCCAGTTGAAACTAGGGTTTGGAAAATAGGAGCAGTTATCCCTCTGCTAAATAGCGAGAAAGGAGAGCTCATCAAAGGAGCTGAAAATGGAGTTTGAAAATCTTGACCATAAGGATTAGGGTTTCCAAAATGTACCCATGCATATGCAGTTGTTCATACTACATATGGAGAGGATGGGGGAATGTTCCCCCCATTCCAAGGAAAACCATGGACAAATGATGAGGAACCTATTGGACCACTCTAAGAAATATGTGCGAAGAAAGTTGAAATAGCAGGTACACTAGGAATCCCAGGGACCACTCCACCAGAGGTGCCTACTATGTTTGCGGAAGCTGGTGGTTGGACCACCCAACTAGCTAGAGTTAAAGGGGTAGTAGGTATACTTGTTCTAGGGACACCAACTGGGGGAGGTGGTACTCCTTCAGCCTGATCGGATTAGGTGGAGGTAGAAGGAATTTCTCTTGCACTAGACATTAGTCTTGCCAGATGAACACCAATCACAGGTGAACTGAAAGGACAAACCTGGACAATCACATAATCGTTTAGGTCAGTAAGAGGTGAGTTAACGCTAGCCCGCAAGTCTTCTATCTCTACTGTATTTAAATCAACTCGGCTTGTCCTAAGTTCTAGTTCACCTGGAACTTCACTAACTCCTACCGGCTCGAAAGAACCGTTTGTGTCTAATCTCCTCCTTTGAGGGGGAGGTGGAGGTTCCACTATAATAAGCGGAGGAAGGTTTTTCAACCTTCTTGACCTTCTGATAGGTTGTTACTCCATGATTGAAAATTTGACTCTTCACACCCTAATGTCAACTAAACACAAACAAACCAGAGATAAAACACTATAAAATATCCTAAAGTCACAACAGACACAATGGGTATAAGATATGCTTTCCCAATGAAATTTGAGAGATAGTTTCTTGGCGTCCTTAAAGAGGTTCTTAGGTACAAGCAGAGGAATCACCCACCGCCCTCCTACACTTTTAACAAGGGTTACCATCCAAGCCCATCCAAGGGAAATAGAAATAGCCTTCTGGTTTACATCTGTATGAACCCTAGATGTCAAAGAGACTAACAGATACCTTAACTATATCAATAGTCCAGGGGGATAGTCGCAAGCCTAGTTCATACGCATGGGTAGGGTAGCAAATCCCGAAACTCTGTCTAGGACAGAATCCCTAGATGTGCAAAACCTTGGTCTATGCTTTGACAAGCAATCAGAGGGTTAGCTCCTCAGTCCAAGCCTCCACATGGCCTCGTGCTTAAATCACATTTGAGAGGAGCTTCCCTGATACTACCAACATACAAAAGGATTTACCTATCAATTGGCCAACTACGTATGAATTTAAACACTTGTAGAGAGTTTACACTTCAAATTTTCCAAAAAAATTATAACTACTTAAATCAATGTTCCTTTTTTTTTGTAAAAATGAGCTACTGAAACTAAAACTATATATGAGAAAACTAAGAATTCTTTTTTATAATTTTTGAAATTTTATTTCAAAATTCTGAAAATAAAACCACTATATGCAATTAAATCCAAAAGTATCCAATGTTTTTCTTCACTTTCCAAATTCTTCAAAAATTATCAAGCACCTAAATGCACTATTTTTTGAGTGAGTTTGAATAATCAAAACATAAAGAAAGAAAAACGAAGTGTAGAGGACCTACAAGAATCAACTTCAACTACGTAGGAAGGAAACCTGGTAAACGCCTAAGTTGGGAAGAACCAATGAATGAAATCAACTGATTTTACTAAAGGAGAAGTGACAAACTAATACTACTCAAAGGCAGTACGAAGTGTAAGGTATCCAAAATCCTGATCACTGACTCAGATACACAAAACTAAACCTATTACCCAAGCAAGAGGACCTACTTCAAATTACTAAGTGAAAGAAGATTCAAACAATAAAAATAAAAGGATTACCAAGAAGCACAAAGCATGGTATACAATACTTTCAAAATTACAGAAAGATTTCAACAACAAAAGACCCTCTAAGCAGACAAAAAATCAAAATAGACAGGGACAAGCAACCCTCTCCCAAAATTTTATGCTGCTATAGGAAATATGTGACTGTCTTATAGGGAAACTCGTGTACCATACAAGACTGTTGTATAGAGCAACCCATGAATCAGGGCAATATAAACAACCACACACAGAATCGGAGCAAAGACTGGGCAAGTACTACAAGACTAACCCACAGCAGGATGGAGTCCCCAACGCAGTCGCTAGTTTTGTTGTTCAGGATAAAGCACCCTTGTAACCTAGGGTCTGTGGTTACCAAATTACTACTAATTTGTAGACAATCAAATTTTACAAGAGAATGGAAAGGGAATAGGAAGAAAGTATTGACTTACTCGATTAACAATGGTTGATCCAAGCTTGATCTTCTCTCTCTCCACTTCTCTTCAAAGCTTCCAGGGATGCACCTCTTTCACCTACAAAGAGAAAATCCTTCAAGTAATATGTCATGTATATATATATATATATATCATACGTTAGATGAAAATAATATTCAACATATAAAGAAGTATATTCATTAACTAATACACATGAAATAAACTGAACACAAGATTGGAAGAAGAATTCTCTTTATTAACAATCGATGAATGAGATAAGAGTAAAACCCAGCTTTTGAGACAAGGAATCCTATGCAACCAAAGGAATATGAGTTCTACTACTCCAAGATTTTGAAGATATACCACCAACATAAATTTTCTCTCCCCAAATTGATTGATTACTCCCCACCCTAAGGCCTCTATTTATATTTTGGGAAATAGAGTGGTTTCGAAGGTTGGGATGGTTGAGATGGTTGGGATAGTTATAGATTAGACCCCAACTAATCTCATCTAATCTTGAATTATATTTTTAAGTGTTGAATTAGGGTATACATGAGTATTAATATAGGTAACTTGCAAATGATACACATGTTTCTCGAAGGGAACTTGCAGATGCAAGTATATGTGGGTTGTAATGCAAATACTCACATATGACAAGTGAGTTACAATGCACATAGTCACATATACAACCCAAAATCCATAATAAAAATATACAAGGATGGTCTGAGGAAAATGCACCAAAGGTCATGCCTATCTATAGTGTTTAGGTCACTTCAATCCAAATTGTCCTTTTGTGTACCAACATGAGGAATGTCGGCACTCAGATGAAGAAGTGCCATTTTGGCTGATAACAATTAGTGTTGAGCAAGGAGCTCTAGAATTTCACTAACTTTATAACACCCTATTTTTAGCGTTGAGTATGGGCTCTGGATAAGAGCCAGCAGTTACTGAAAATAATTAATTATGTAGAGTTAAAACGACTTAGATAAAACATTGATTTCATCTTACTTAATTTTAAGTGATTAAATGAAATTTCAAATTTATGTATCTCATCAAGTACTAAATGACTACCATGTTATACGAGGAAATCTAACATGCAAGGAGGTTTAGAATTTCCCAACCTAGTTGACCTAACCACTACCTGAAGGCCTTA
>LPNX010773338.1:154038-258688 GCA_001517045.1 Pseudotsuga menziesii | reverse complement strand
GTAATAAATAAAGGATCTGTATGCTATTATTATTACTAATGATAATTAAATATTAAAATACCTACAAGAGTCAAAATAGGAGTCAAAATTTCCTAAGTCAAATATTAAAATTACCAAAATTAAATAATAGGTTTATTTCAAGAAATCAAATGATTCTTGATTTAACTACCCCTTTGACTGGAACGTCTACCTATAAAAACCCAAGCCAAAGCGAGGCTTGGGGATATATTTGTTATTCCATAATTCTACCTTATAATTCTCAAGAGAGTTCTTGGAGAACATTTTTCCTAAGAGGAAAAAGAAGAATTGATACAGAACCTGATATCCTAGATAGGAAATCCCTACCTTATGAGTTCTAAACTACTTTACTATTGGAACCAGCTCAGGGGGATCCAGATTGAAACTAGAAACAGTTCTGGGTCATGGTTGGCTGGAACGTGGTAGTTCCCAAGTTATTTGTTTATCTAAACAGAGGTCAAATCTGAATATGAATTTATTAATACTGGGTATTTGAGTGTGCAGGATTTTCAACCATTAAAACAACTTCATCTTCCACGTATGAGGTTCTTGATTTTTCCCTTCCAACTACATAGGTTTAATTAGTAAAAGAGGAGATTGAATTCTGAATGGATATTTAGTAACTATATGCCATAAGCTAGGTTATATTTCCTGCATTACTTCTTTCTTCACTTACAGGTTAAACTCATTGTTGATTAGCAAGTGTATTTCTTTTATCAAAGGTTAGGTTACTTCTTTCTTCATGATGGATTAAGCACCTTTAGTTCTATATATAGAATGGTTTGGTTTCTCTTTCATTTTTGCAATTTATTTCTTGTTTATAAATTCAAGTTCCAAAACCTATAACTAATTAAAAACAAAACTTATATCTTATCTTTGCTGGTAGATTTCATATTGCTAGCAGGATGTTATTATTTATAATAAACCAAACTATTATCTAAAACTTTGATTTAAATTAAATGCATAATATTATAACTAAAATATAATGAATAACACTTTAATTACAATATCATAAAACATAACTATAAGCAAATCGTTTCCATTTTATAAAAAACAACATCGAATTCCAAGCTATCGATACCTCTAAGGTCTATAGGCACGAGAGCATCATATTTCATAACTATACTCTATACCAATATCATAAATAATCAAGACTAACCTAAAAAGAAATGCATTAACACATATCGTATAAATAAAGAGGTTACATGATCGAATCTGTTGGCATTCAAGCAAAAATAAAACACACACACACATCATTTACAACCCACGTAGACCAGGATCGAATCCTACGAGATCACGGTTTAAAAACAAGGGTTACATTCCAACCATGACCAACATCAAATCCCTTAGGGTTCGATTCACAACATTTTATCAATGCTGTAATAGCTTATAATTATTCCACACACTCTATGCTAACAACATAAAAATGCGAGAAATATTATCGCTAAAACGAAATTGTTTCCTTGTCAACATTTCCATACAGTAAATACCAATAATATATATACATGTTGTAATCATATTTGACATTTTCCACTCAGTAATATAAACCCCAATTTATACGTTGTAAACATATTCGAGGCTGACAGTCGAGAAACAAAGAAATAATTCCATTAAGATAAACTATAAAAAAATAACCACTGTATACGCTATCATAGCAATGACATCCATATCGTAAGGTTAACACCATAGTTCACGACCATCCCCAAAATTAATGCATAGATAGGTAAACAAAATTGTAAATCACCATTTAACAACATTTCACTAATATCTTACACAGTCGCTAAGCTAATTGGAAAGAGTGCCAGTGCGAGAAATGGCATGACTCTAAAGCCAAATCAACTTTATAAACACCCAAAAAAAGAATTTAAAATTACAGACTTCAATTTACACAGAGTCAAAACCTTTCCAAGCCAGGAACCATATCCATTATTGACACATAGAAGTGATTGCATACATTTATACCACTCTAAATTATAAGTAAAAACTACACAGTCATGATTCCAAACCAAGGCAACATTGCAAGCAATGGTGCTTCCACCATTCGAAACCCATCATTAAAACTAAAACACAAAGTATTCATTAACCATCGAAGTCACAAGTTTAACCTACGAACCCAAAAATATTACAGAGAATAATAGTGATAGTCCTGGACCGAATCCGCTAAACCCAAAAACTTAAACCCCATACTGTATACACATATCTATATTCCATTCATTATTTACAAACAAACATGTACATAGTCGAAACCCCTAACCGACACAAGTATTCATTCAACATTACAAACACCGAAATCAAAGCTCTGTCAAATAAATATACAGAAAGGTAACAATCTCAGATCTTTTTGGTACAGGGCTTACCCATGAAGGTTATGTGTCAGCAACCTGAGAGACCCACGACCCATGCAATGGAAGCCCTGCCACCTACAAACAAGATACAAATAATCATGAGAAGTATACCAATCGTTCAACCGAAACAACAAATAAACAACGTTGCAAACTAGGTGAAGGGCATACCTCTCCCATTAGAGGAAATTTCAATTCAAAATGGGATTTTCAACCCTAATTCAAATTCCATGTCATCATGTGTTATCCAATGAAATTTATTTAAATTAGAAATACCACATAAGTCTTAAACATTTTTTTAATATAAACTTGGGGATAGGTATCATAAAAAAAACTATTTTTTTATGTTTGTATTTTCGACATATCTCTTTGTGTGTTTACTAGAATTTCGATTGGGAGAACTTGTTAGATGCATAATTAAATTCTAAATCCAACGAGTACCCACATCGCATACTTTGATGGAACCCTCTAGCCAAAAAACAAGAAATACCAAAACAAATGTGATGGGTATTTCTTGTTTTTTGGGTAGTGAGGTCCGTCAAAAGTATAAATTTTGTATCCTACGAGCTCCCCCGATCAAATTTGAGTAAAAACAGAGGGAGATATGTCGAAAATACAAACAAAAATGTACTTTTTTTGTTTCTTTCTCCAAAATTAATAAATATTATTTTATTATTTTCCTTCGGAGGCCCATTTTCAGTTGCAATTTCCTCTAATCAAAGCACAGATGTAAGCCTGACCTCATGCAATGATACAAACCAGAGAGTTGAACAGAGCTCACCCATTGCAATACAAAATGACTCACTTATCCATGATAGACCAAGGTTAGGGCTTGAGTTCCCCACATCCCGAGGCCGCCACCCTTTCCACCACCAATGTCGAATTTTATCACCATGCCTATAGTTCTTAACCCCAAAAAATGATTTGATATTGGAAACATTTTGTATTAAAAACCCATGCTATACATCGTTGACTTGGGACAAATCCAAGATTCATGGCATATGCAATATTCCATGAATGGATTAAACCATACATTTAACATATGGTATATAAACTTAAAACAACATATGGATAAGCTCTGATATCTTAAGCCTTTCACATAACAATTAAACCATATAAATGTTAAGCATAGGTTTGAAGCTTATTTAATACCTTAGAACCATAATAATAATAATAATAATAATAATAATAATAATAATAATAATAATAATAATGATAACCAGTTGGATGTAGGTGTAAATAAACCTAGCCGTGCGTAAAAAATAACGCTAACGACAATAATAATAAACACTAAGATAGGACTTTGGTCCTTTTTTTGTCTAAAGTAGTGAAGTAGTTTATCATAGGTAGCATGTCATTGTTTAACTATCTTAGAAAGTCTTCGTCACCTAATGAACCTCCAAAAATCAAAGAATAATTGCATTAGTTCAATATGAACTAAGTAAACCCTTTAACGTCAAGATAAACCAGTTATCTCTTCAAGTGATCCTATAAGGGATACAGGTCCCGCTACTCCACCCCTTGACAATAAAATTTAGCGTTATCAACCCAAATAACACTTCTCCATCCGAGTGCCGACAATTCATTATGTTGGTACACAAAAGGACATTTCAGGATTGAAGTTTGCTAAAACACTATAGATGGGCATGAAATGAGATGCATTTACCTTTCAACCAGCTTGCTACATTATTTTTCTAAGTGTAAATTGGCATACACGACTATCTTCATTGAAACCCGCATACATATACAACTATCCTCGTTGAGAACTCACGTATTGTACGCGACTATTCCCATTGCAACCCGCATACAGATCTATACGCGGGTTTCCCTTAAAGAAACTCACATGTCCTATGTGGGTTTCTAGTATCAATAGTCGCGTACATCTCCATTTGACATTTAAACATATAAATCACTATTAATGGAGATTAGTTGAGCCCTTATCATTAACCATCTCAACTGTCTCAACCTCCTCAACCTTCGAAATTGCTTTATTTCAAAAAGTATAAATAGAGGCCTTGGGGAGGGCATTAAGAGAATGAATCTTGGAGAGCAAAGTTATGTTGGTGGTATATCTTCAAAAATCTTGGAGCAGCAGAAATCAGAGTCCTTTGGCTACAGAGGAGTCCTTGTCTCAGGCGTTGGGTTGTATACTTATCTCATTCACTGATTGTTAATAAAGATAATTCTTCTTCCAACTTTGTATTGAGTCTCTTTCATGTATTATGGTTTGATGAATATATTTGATTAAGCACTTATATATTGTTTATCTAACCTATCATAAATACATGTAGAATATTGTACTTGGAGAACTTACTCTTTGCAGGTAAAGGTTGTGCATCCCTGAAAGCTTTGGAGAGAAGCAGAGCGGAAGAAGATAAAGCTTGGACCAATTGTCGGTAATCGGGTGAGTCCAATATTTCTTCCTATTTCCTTTCTGCATTTAACTAAAGCTAATTGTCTGCAAGTTTTAGAAGTACATTGGTAACCCCAAACCCTAGGTAATAAGGGTGTTTATTCCTGAACAATAGAAATGGCGACTCCACTAGGGATCCCAAACTGCTGTGGGTTAACTCTATAGATCTGTGCCCATTATTTGCTTTGATTTAGTGTGTGGTGTCTTGTCTTGGTTCATGCTTGCAGTGGTGTTTGAAGACCTTTATAATTTTTCCCCTTTTTGAAAAATTTAACTCCTCTACGCAGGTTTCTCTATTATACAATCATGTATAGCAGTCTGTGTATGTGGGTTTCTTTATTTCACAGTCACATACAGTACGCGGGTTGCTTTTGTACACAGTCGTGTACAAGCCTGAGCAACAAAATTTTTGGGTTAGGGTTTGCTTGTCCCTGTCCCTATGTGGATTTTGTTTTGGTTAGTGGTCTTTAATTTTAACATTGCACTATAAGTTTGATGACCCTATTAGCCATGTTTTGTGCTTCCTAGTAAGCCCTTGAGTTTTTATTGTTTGGATTGTCTTTCTGTGAGCAACTTGAAGTGGATTTTCCTGTTGGGTAAGAGGTTCGAGTGATGGTTGTCTTAATCAGTGATTAGGGTTCTAGACAATGTTTTATCCTTTTCTATCTCTAGATAGGGTTGGTTTGTCACTTGCCTCTGTTTGATTTCAGTAATTTCCGTTCATTGTGTCTTCCCAAGCTAGGTTTTTCCAAGTCTTCCTAAGGTGGTTGATTTTTGGTTTTATGAATCTTATTTGCTTCATTTTTCTTACTTTATACAGTTAATTTATTCAATCATACTCAAGAATTGTGCATTTAAGTGCATACTAGTTTTTGAGGAATTTGAAAAGTGAAACGAAAAAATTAGAAGCTTTTGCATTTGATTTGCATAGAGTAGTTTTATTTTCTATTTTTAAATAATATCTCAAAAATTACAAAAATATATTCTTAGTTTTCTCTTTATTAGTTGCATTTTCATCAGTTTATATTTACAAAAAAGAAAAGAAAAGAGAAGTTTGTTTTAAGTAATGATCATTTGCTTTGAAATTCATTTATACACCTATTATTTTTACATTTCTTATAGAGTCAAAAACATCATAGTATTTCACTTCACTTGCCTTCTGAGTAAAAAATAGCCCTTAAAATGAACGTTATAATTAAAATTTATTAGTAATTTTTTGTTTTATAGGGCCATATACTTACTAGCTTAGGCTAGAATTGTGCAATAGGAAGTGTGAACTTCTCATAAGTATTTAAATTCAGACATAGTGGGCCAATCGATAGGTAAATCCTTCTCTCTATTGATAGTATCTGGGAAGCTCCTCTGAAACAGGAGTCAAGCACGAGGCCGCGTGGAGGCACTGGACTGAGGAGATAACCCTCTGATTCCTTGTCAAAATGTAAACCAATGTTTTTATGCATCTGGGGATTCTATCCTAGACAAATTTTCAGGCTTAGCTACCATGCCCATGCGTATGAATCAGGCTTGCAACTGTCCCCCCAGACTGTCGGTATAGTTAAGGTAGCTTCTAGTCTCTTGACATCTAGGGTTTATGTACAAGTAAACTGGAAGGCTATTTCTAGTTCACCTTGGATAGGATTGGAAGGTAACCCTTGCTGAAAGTATAGGAGTGTAGTGGGTGATTCCTCCACTTATGCCTAAGAACCTCTTCAAGGACGCCAAGAAACTCTCTTTCAGCTTTCTTCAAGAAAGCATATCTTTTACCCTTTTTGACTATTGATACTTTAGGAATTTTCATAGTGATTGCTCTGTGGTTTGTCTATGTTTAGCCGACATTAGGGTTTGAAAAGTTTTCAACCTTTGAGACCTTCTGATAGGTTGCAAAACCTTCCTCCTCTTATCACATTGGAACCTCCACCTCCCCCTCAAAGGCATAGATTGGACACAGACGGTTCATTTGAACTAATAGGAGTCAGTGAAGTTTCGGGTGAACCAGAACTTATGGAAAATCATCTTAATTTAAACATAGTTGAGATATAAGACTTGCAGGATGACGAGTTTGCAAGGAATTTTAAAACACCTCTGGCTAATTTAAACAATCCTGTGATCATTCAGGTTCATCCTTTTGATCCACCCGTGATTGGTGTCCCTGTGGGCAGGATAATGTATACTATAGGAGAAAGTTCTTTTACCTTCACCTCAGCCACTTCGGCTGAAGGGGTGCTACCTCCCCTGGTTAGTATCCCTAGAACAAACATACCTACTACACCCTTAACTCCAATGATCCGAGTGGTTCAATCACTGGCTCCAACAAGTCTAGTAGGTGCTTTTGGTGGAATGGTCACAGGGATTCCTAGTGTACCTATTGTACCTACCTCCTTCGTACACACTGCCTAGAGTGGTTCAATAGGATCCTTGGCTTTTGTCCAAGGATTTCTTTGGAATGGGGAGCACATTCCCCCATCCATTCCATACATAGGCCATACACCCTCTTATGTAGGGGTGCAGTTTGGAAGCACTAAACCTTATGGTCAAGGTTTCCAAACCCTAGTTTCTACTCCATTCAAAAGCTCTCCCTTTTCACTTTTTAGCGGAGGGATACCTGCTCCTGTATTTCAAACCACAGTTTCTGATGGAGCAGCCAAAACCTCTTATACTGCACCTTACACAAACAATCCCTTGGCTTATGGATGGAACCCTTTTCAAATAAACCCATCCACTTTACAACTGGCAGCAGGGGGCAACCCCAACTTCACATATGGGAACATAGGGGCAATTCCCTCTAATCCCCAAACTGGTACTTTTAGTGCTCCAGTTAGACCTAAGCTTTCTTTACTGGCAATGTTAAACTTTCCATATTTGTCTAAACTAATGAATGACCCAGTGAGGCATGATCCCTCCTGGCTGCCTGTACCTACCAAGTTTCCCTCGTACATCCCAAAATTCGAAGGCAAAGTTGGTTAAGATCCTGGGGCTCATGCCACCACTTTTCATTTATGGTGCTCTTCCAACTCAGTGAATGAAGACTCAGTTCGGTTGAGAATGTTCCAAAGAACCTTGACGAGTACTGCAGCAAAATGGTACAATGAGTTTCCTTCTATTGCATTCAGTAGTTTTTGAGACTTGGATAATTCTTTCCTTAGTCACTTCCAGCTTCCTATCCGATATGATTTTGGAATGGACTTGTTGTCTAGTTTTCGACAGAACAAGGCCACCCACATCTCAGACCACATCCAAGAGTGGAGGAGGCAAAAGAGCCTTATTAAACCCACTATTCCTCCTGAGTTATTACTAGAATGGTTTCTTAAATCCCTATTGCCTTATATATCTAAGGATGTATCTACTTTGGGAGTGATGAACGAGGAAGAAGCTATCCTCAAGTCCCATCAACTTGACTTGATTTATTCTCAATCTCAGATATTATACGAGATTATACCTAAGGCACTGAGACCAACACACGATGCAGAGAAACCTAAGCCCAGACCCCATACCGATGGTGTGGTTGGTTCCATGAATTCTCCCACTGTAGAATATTTGTCCAAACATCTCCATCAGCTATCCATCAAAAATTCTACGGCGGAGGAGGCAAAGGCTGCCCCCTCACCCCAAAATGAAATTTTTTTTGCACAGATCTCTCAACAAGGAAATCAACATTCCAGTGGGAAAAAGAAGAGAGGAAATAAAGGGGAGGGAAATCAAAACAAGCAGAAACCCGCAAATAATGCTGATGGGGGCAAGAAAGAAAAAAAGAAGGTGAAATTCCCATGTAAGTTGTGCCATGAAGATCACCTCACCCATATTTGTCCCCTTATGGAACAAGCTCAGAAGCTGTTAAAAGCTCAATAACCGGTTGTCCTGAAGGATCCATTTCCCCAAGGACAGAATTCTGCTTTAGCTTCAAATGCATCAGGGGGCACCCCAAATACCCCTGGCCCCAATTATATCAACATGGTTCAATCTCAAACTTTACTACAGACCAGGAATAATAACTATGAAAAAGAGACCTCGAAGAAGGGTAAGTCTATAGTGGAAACTTCTAACCCTCTCACAATCAAGAAACCTAAAAAAATTATGCCCAAGATACTGAAAGGTTTCTTTAAGAATACCTTGCATAATCCTAATCCTAGCGCTGCATCCAAATACTCCATAGTTGAAGACTTAGCCTATACACCTTATGCAATGTCAGCTTTAGAGGTGTTACAGAGTTGTCCCACCCAATGGGATGCACTCTTAGCAACCTTAGGCAGTATGGACTCATCGAGTCTCATGGTGAAATTTCACTTTTCTAATGTCAAAATTCGCCTACCTTAACATGTAGCCTTATCGATAGATGTCATCCATGGTGGAAAGACCATTGGAAGGGTAGTTGTTGATGAGGGTGCTTCTACATGTGTTATGTCCTTGTCATGTTGGAAAGCTCTTGGATCCCCAGAGCTCATCCCATCAAACACCCTACTTACTGATTTCGATGGAAGGTCATTCCATCTACATGGTATCCTACCGGCTTTTGAAATTAAGCTGGCAGGGAAAGCAGTGTCTGTTTAGGTGGAGGTGATTGATGCACCTTTGGACTATAATTTTCTCTTGGGAAGAAGCTAGACTTATGCCATGTCTACTATTGCATCAACCATCTTTCGATTGGTAGTGTTTCCACACGAAGGGAAGTTGGTTACTGTTGACCAACTCAATTTTACTTGGAAAGGCCACATTGAATCTAATGATTCCACTGTACCATTGGTTGATTAGGACAAACCTGTTGCATAGATCTTAGGAGATAGAATGTATGCATCATTGATGGGCACATTTTATATTCTAGCTCCGATTAATTATATAAGTTCTACTAGTGTGGGGAAGTCCATAGCCACGATTGTTAATAGGACTGATCCTTGGGTTCTCCCTACCCACCATGAACCTGAAGTACCCTTATCAGTAGAGGAAGTAGCTTATCAACCTATCACCCTGTACCATTGTTGATCCCATTCCGGTCCCCCTCTTAGTCTCAGAGGAACTGGAAGAAGTCTATTTTCCTACTTGGGCAGAAAACTCTTTGCATTCTACAGATTTCTTAGATATGGTTTTACTTTCAGATGAAGCCATTCTAGAAGCCATGTATGGACGAGATAAGATCTATGAATATCTTCACCATTGATTCTATTTTCTTCGAGAGTTAAGCACGATAGAGAATCAAGAGTTTCATGTGAGACTGGAAGATGATGTTGATATGCCCGTTAATCCCTTACCAAGGGAAGAAATGTTTGCTAAGGGGAATATGGAAAATATTTCTGCTACCATCCCTATCAACATCTCTATAAATCCTTACGTTGTGGAAAATATACATATCGGGGAAAACTGCTCTCCTGAAGAGATTGCCATTTATATCGCCTTGTTTAAGGAATTTTGCGACGGTTTTGGTTGGTCATATGAGAATATGCCAAGCATTGATCCATCTATAGTCGAGCACAAGATCCGAGCATACCCTGACGCTGAACCTGTTTGGAAAAATTTGAGACCTGTTAACCCGCGTAAAGCGGCAGTAGTGAAGGATGAAGTGGAAAAACTGCAGAAAGTCGGTTTTATTTATCCCATATATTTGACGGAATGGGTATCCAACCCTGTTCCTATTGATAAGAAACAAGGGACCATATGCGTCTATACTAACTTTAGAGATTTAAACAAAGCTTGTCCTAAAGACAACTATCCCATGCCATTTATAGACCAAATTATTGATGCTTGCATGGGAAGTGAAGTCTTTTCATTTATGGATGGTTTTTTTGGATATAATCAAATTAAAATAAAACCTGAAGACCAACATAAAATTGTTTTCATTTGTCCTTGGGCTACCTTTGCATACAAAAAAAATGTTGGGGAAACCTTTCAGTGGGCAATGAATTTTGCCTTTCATGATATTAAATCCATTGTCGAACCCTACCTTGATGATCTACCTGCACATTCTCGTAAGAGGATTGACCATCCAGATCACTTGCGTTTGATTTTTGAACGATGCAGATACTATAAAATTCACTTGAATCCCCACAAGTGTGTGTTTTGTGTTGAGTTAGGGAGACTGCTTGGATTCTTTGTTTTTAATAGAGGCATTCAGGTGGATCCATTAAAAGTTGAGGCCATTGTAAATCTACCTCCTCCTCGTTCTATTAGGAAACTTCAGATCATGTAGGGAAATTCCAATTTTCTTCAACATTTCATTGTATACTATGCCAATATTACTAAGGGTTTCATGCGCCTGCTAAAACAAGACACCCCATTTGTATGGGATGAAACTGCACAACTCGCATTCGAGGCATTGAAAAAAGCTTTGTTGTCGGCACCATTATTGCGTCCACCAAATTACTCTAGGGATTTTATATTGTATCTAGATGCATCTGAGTTGACCATAGGGGTAGTCCTAGTCCAGGAGGACGATAAGCTCCAAGAGCATGTCATTTACTATCTTAGTCGTGGTTTAGATGTACCTAAAATATGGTACTCCCACATTGAGAAATTAGCCTTAGCAGTTGTTTATGCTATTCAAAGGTTACGTCACTACATCTTACTAAGGACTACAATGGTAGTGGTAGATGTTAATCCTTTTCAATATGTTTTGTCTCGATGGATAGTTGGGGGAAAATTCAACAAATGGATAGTCATTATCCAAGAGTTTGACTTGGATTTTCAGTCCGCCAAATCAAAAAAATCCTTAGTTTTTGCTGAGCTTATTGTCAATTTTCCAGTAGAGGAAGATGTAGCTATTGAAGAAGACTCATTCCCAAATGAGCACATTTTTTTTACTTCCACCTCTAATCCCTGGTATGGAGATATACTTATCTATCTCCAGACTTTGAAGTATCCTGCAACTTTCTCATGGGAAGAACGATGTAAACTATGCCTACATGCCAAGAACTACCTCACCATAGAAGATACTTTATACCGTAGAGGGGTAGATTCCATTTTGCATCGATGTCTTTCCCACGAGGAAGCGGAGATTGTTCTGAATCATGCCCATAGTGGAGCATGTCGAGGAAATTTATTTGGGTTAGCAACAGCCCAGAAGATATTACGTGCCAGCTATTTCTATCCCACAATCTTTAAAGATTGTGTGGAAGCGGTGAAGCGCTGTCACCCTTGTTAGCTTTATACTAGAAAAATACGGTCACATCCTACTCTGTTACTCCCCATCATCTTAGTGGGCCCCCTCATGAAGTGGGGGATTGATTATGTGACGTTTAACCCAGCCTTGAATGGGGGGCACAAATATATCATTGTCGCTGTGGACTATTTTATGAAATGGGCGGAGGCAATGGCCATCTTTAAAGCTGCCGGGGAAACTACAGCTTTCTTCATCTTCAATAAAATTACAACATGATTCAGTATACCTAAGGTGATTGTCACTGACCATGGAAGTCATTTTCAGAATAGCATGATGACTGAATTGACCACTATGCTAGGATTTAGAAAATAACATTCATCTTCACTCTATCCTCAAGCAAATGGTCAGGTCGAGGCTGTTAATAGAACTTTGAAGACTATCCTCAAATGTACTATTAATGCAATCCATTCTAATTGGCATATCATGCTATATCCTGCACTTTCGGCATATTGAACTAATGTAAAAATTGCTACGGGGTTTTCATCTTTCCAACTCGTCCATGGAGTGGAAGTTGTTACCCCGATTGAATGTGAAATCCTGTCTTTAAGAATTGCTATTCATGTGTTACCTGATACGAATGAGCTTGAAGAACGTCTATTACACTTAGAACACCTTGATGAATAGCGTAGAGATGCACTGACAACAAACCAAGCTCACAAAAATAGGGTCAAAAGCCAATATGGTAAATCAGTCAAGCCTTGAATTTTCTTTGAGGGAGAACTTGTTTTGCTCTGGGACCAAGACAAAGAACCCTTGGGGGCAGGAAAGTTCAGGTCTATGTGGTTAGGACATTATATCATGTCGAAAGTGTTAAAGAAGGCCACATATGAATTGATATATTTTGATTGGAATAAGCTGGCTAAGCCTAGAAATGGGCTCTACCTGAAAGTACTATGCTTAGGCTTCGCACTTTTTCTTGTATTTTACTGTATGTATTTTCATGTACACTAGTTCGTCAGTTTGTGTTTTCTATACCATCTGCTAGTTGTTCTAGATGTCTTCTCAGAGGTTCATAGGTTTTGCTAATGGTGCCAGCTGCCACACTTGTCATTTAGCTTCGACTGCATGGGCCATTTATTCATGCTCAGGACAGTTAGTTGCCTCAGAAGGCACTTCCTTAGGTGTTGCTTCCAATAATGTGGCTGAATATAGGGCCCTCATTGAGCTTCTATGGGATTCTTTGTCACATGGTATCACTCAGCTAGAAGTCCGGCTGGACTCTCAACTGATTTTTTCCTAGCTCAATAGGTCTTATCAGGTGGGGAACCCTATTCTATTACATCAGTTTATGCAAGTTAGGTTATTGGAAAGACATTTTCAGTTCATTACATGCAATCACATTCCAAGGAATCAAAATTCATTAACTGATGCATATGCTAATTACATATTGGATTGGCATTTAACACATCTCACATAAAAAGTATACAACAAACACATAAAAAACATTTATAAATAAACCAAAAAATATATATATATGTATATGTGAATATCTGTCCATATAGATAGGTCGAGTCTATGATCCTCAGATCTAGTCATAACTATATAATATACAAAAAATATAAAAAATATGGATCTAAGTCCATCAAAATGCCCCTAGGTCTAAGCTTGACCACCCTGGT
Source organism: Pseudotsuga menziesii (assembly GCA_001517045.1). Classification (NCBI taxonomy): domain Eukaryota; kingdom Viridiplantae; phylum Streptophyta; class Pinopsida; order Pinales; family Pinaceae; genus Pseudotsuga; species Pseudotsuga menziesii. The sequence goes on along the minus strand of LPNX010773338.1, from coordinate 245,152 downwards.
CACTTGGACCAACCTGGTCCCCTCGGTCACCATGTACTCTAGTTTCTTTAGCCTCTTCAGCTTTAGCAGCCTTAACAACATCTATGTATACCAGTACTACTCTGGCTACCCACCTTAAAAGGCATATCCAGACAGGAGGTACACCAACCATGAACTCCTGCATGATGGCTGGGATGTGTTCAATCTGTAGAGTAGGTACTCTCTGGGTAAGCCCTAGTCTTCTCCCAAGACAAGACGTACATACATAAGTGGATGCCCTTCTAGGCGGACTGGTCCAATATCTACATTTTGACATTTTTATAGGATTAGAACTCTTATACATATGTATATATCTCTATATTTAAAATTCATAAAAATTTTAAAATTTTGAAAATAAGAATTACCTAACTCTCACCATGCTCCTCCTGGAGGGAGGACGAGATCATCATCACCACAGTAATCCATTCCAGCATATGGAAACTGCTCCAAAGCTGGCAACTGTCGCTCCCACCAAAAGTAGAAGTCATCATCATAGACACTATGCACCGATCCACCACCTCCCTGGTGGAGGAAAATATATCCCCACCTGCTCATCCTAGGATGATGAGGAGAACGAACTGGTAGTAGCACTAAAGAACTCAATCCCGACACTCTCTCAAATAAGAAGGCTACTAGTATGCTGGAATACCCAAAAAAAATTCTACTGCCTCTTTTGTAGTTAGAGAACTGTTTTCTCATAATCAAGATCACTCCCGAGCACCAGTCATATAGGGCTCCCTAAATACAATCTATTGCTAGTATCATCTGGTTCCATGTGGCAGGGTGAAGTGATGACGACCATGCAACCCTCACTATAGTAGTCATCACCACCTGTAAAGGAAGGTCATGTATGTGAACAATAGGTATGCAACTACCCCTTTTTTGTGTGCATGGTGCACAGTATATATCAATATCATTCTATACACTTAGAGGGTCACCGCCTCTACCAATGCCTTCCAAGTTTACCAGAACTCTCCATCGTGATAGACCAACAATTAAATAGACATCCTCAGAAGTAATCTCCAAGGACTCACCTTGAAGGTCAAACATGGCCAAATCATTATCCCAATAATTTATGAATAACTCTAAGAGGTAGACATTGGCCCGCATAGGTGAAATACATAAAAACTTCAATAACCCACTTTGACATAAAACATTCATGGTGGGGGCATCTTGAAGAGCTTCTTGGTCCATGTCTTCATGTTCTCACTCCCTCCACTCAAGCACCATCTTTCAACCTAATAACCAAGCAATTTCCAATCATTAGCTTCATATTAAATTTGGAAATTTTGACCCTACATATCTTTTTTTCACTTCACGCAGCATATGTGACTATCTTTTAAGGCAGGTCACGTACTATACATGAATATCCTTCGAAAAACCCCCGTATAGAACATGTGTACGCGACTTTTACTATAGGAAACCTGCGTACATAGCGTTGCTTTTTGAAGGTGCCTAAAAGTATGAAATTCGGGCTCAATTTTAATAATTGCTTGGATCAAATGAAAGAGCATGGAGTGTGGATTTGGAAATGGTCCACCAGATTGTCCACACTGAGCAATTGAAGGTAGAGGTATAAACTTGTCTTCTATGGTTAAAAATCCAAATGGTGAGTTTTTATTTATGTTTTGAACTATTTATAGAAAATTTATTTTTCAACTGGGTTTTTTCCCTATAATTCATAATTTGTAAAACTAATACCGTATTTTATTTTCCATGTGATAGGTCTATCATCATGTTTAAAGTATTTTTTCTCATAGGATGGTTTTTGTCGCTTCACATGCATTTTGAATCTATACCTACTCCATCTTAAACCTAGCATTAACATTTTTTCCATGGACTATGGTATTTTTAACCATTAGTTCCTTGTCTTTACCATTGTTCTTCCATGGATAGGACCTTCCTCTTATGAGTATACTCATTTAGAATCTATTTATTGTCTTTTGATACTCATACTGCAGCTATCTTTGGTTCAGGGGAATATTTTTAGCTATTTTCCATGCCAAATTGAGCCTCCTTTGTTCTATTTTTACAAGCTATCCCTTTATAGGACTCCCCACCCTTATGGAGTTTCTTTAGGCCTAGGTCTAAATCCTTAAAACAGACCTAGGTCTAAATCCTTAAAACTGACTTGAATACTGAGTAAACTTGTCCATTCAAGCTCGTTAAGAATACATGAATGGGCATCCACATTGGTGGTAGGTTATCTCTTTCTTGGACAATGTGGAATAATACAAAAAAGGATCACTCTCTTTTCTTTGGAATTGAGAAGAGTATTCTCAGGTAAAAGTTTATCACTTTTATGGACCTGAGGGACTAAACTTATGGAAAATGAACTCCCGGTATGAGCTTAGTTTTCTCTTTTTCATGCTTTGGACCTAAACATGAAAAATATTTGAGTGTACTTTGTGTCTTTGTCATGATCGTTAAACACCAAGAACAAAGCATCAAGTTTATTGTTGTAAGGCCCATTTCTCGTACTCAAATGGATCTTTCCAAGTGATCTTGCTTTCCTTCACACTCATAAAACTAAAGCTATATGCTTCTCTCGAAGGAGCATTGGGTAGGTGGTAATTTAACCTTTTTCAGTCCTCCCTAACTAAGTACGAAAAAGATTCACCTTTTCTTCTATGGAAGTTAAGAGAGTTTTTCTGGGGTATGTTTTATACTTTTTCGGCCTTAGGAGACTAAATTGGACAAAAAAGGACCCCCCTAGAGTCTTCTTTGGAATTTTCAGACTCTCTAAATATGAAAATACTGAGTGAGCATGTACTAGTTCGGGCTCATAAAATCGACGAATCAGTGACACTATCAAGCATTATTCCCTCTTCTCTTCAAGCTTGTCAAAAAATGAAGAGAGATCCGAGTTGACTTTCCTGGACTCGTTAAAATTTAATAGGGAAGGTAAGGAATAAGTTTTCTTTTGGTTCTTAGTTAGTGGCAGCATGTCATCCTTGAACAAAGAACTCTCTATTTTTTTCGATACTCATGTCTCAATGTTCACTTTCAGTTCAGCTATTACTTCGAGTTTCTTACTCCTCCTCTTGTCAGTTTTAACTGGGGAATCTGATCATGTCTCCTACATGACAGATAAGTTTAGTTGATCTATTTTTAGAGTTAAAAATCTGCCTTGGGTCATCTTTGTGTTGTGCTCACTTTTCAAGGAATTAACCCCGTGTTTGATCTATATCTGATCCCATCATTTTCGTATTTGTCAATACTTGTGTCTCCCTTCCTTTACCCAGTTCCTAGTCACTCTTTTGATCCATTGGAGAATCTATTTCCTTCCTTATCATAGTATGGTTTTGCATCATCACTTCCTGACGACGAAGACCTAGATTTTTGACGATCGTACCTTAGGATTCACTTTCATTATTGGTGAATTCATTTGCTTCAGTTGTTGATTATCACCTATTGATTGACAATCTATTGAATCCACTCCATGTTCGACTTCAATAACATCTATTCGCATGACTTGGATTGTACTGGTTCTTTGGGATTGTTTATGAAGACCTTAGTTTCACATTCATGGACTAAGTTGCACAAGATTATGTTGTGGTTACTTACACAGCTTCCAGATCTTTGAAGACTCATCATTATTGTATATTGTGGCTTCGATCCACCTTTGTAATATACATGGTCTTGTACCCGTACTATATGGTGTACTCAAATATTGTAAAGGAGCTAGTGTTCCAGTATATTGAACATAGCATCCTCAGATATGAATTTGTATATGACATTATTATGTATTTGTTTCAGGTACTACCTCTACTCCATTGGACTTCTGAGTTCTCCAAAGATAATTATTATAATGTATTTCGGCCATTGATTCCCTCTGACCTCAGACATTAGGGGGCATCTGTTATCGACCCAAATGGAACTTCTCCATCCGAGTGCAGACAATTCATTATGTTGGTACACAAAAGGAAATTTAAGGATTGAAGTTTGCCAAAACACTATAGATGGGAATGACATGAGATGCATTTACCTTTCAACCAGCTTGCTACATTATTTTTCTAAGTGTAAATTGGCATACATGACTATCTTCATTGAAACAGGCATACATACACAACTATCCTCATTGACAACTTGCATATTTTACACGACTATTCCCATTGCAACTTGCGTATAGATCTATATGCGGGTTTCCCTTAAAGAAACTCACGTGTCATACGCGAGTTTCCAGTATCAATAGTCATGTACATCTCCATTCGACATTTAAAAATATAAATCACTATTAATGGAGATTAGTTGAGCCCTAATCATTAACCATCTCAACTGTCTCAACCTCCTCAACCTTCGAAACTGCTCTATTTCCCAAAGTATAAATAGAGGCCTTGGAGAGGGCATTAAGAGAATGAATCTTGGAGAGCAAAGTTATGCTGGTGGTATATCTTTAGAAGTCTTGGAGCAGCAAAACTCAGAGTCTTTTGGTTGCAGAGTATTCTTTGTCTCAGGCATTGGGTTGTATACTTATCTCATTCATTGATTGTTAATAATGAGAATTCTTCTTCCAACTTTGTGTTGAGTCTCTTTCATGTATTAGTGTTTGATGAATATATTTTATTAAGCACTATATATGTTGTTTATCTAACCTGTCATATATACATGCATAAGATTGTACTTGGATAATTTTCTCTTTGCAGGTGAAGGAGGTGCATCCCTGAAAGCTTTGGAGAGAAGCAGAGCAGAAGAAGATGAAGCTTGGATCAACCGTCGGTAATCAGGTGAGTCCAATATTTCTTCCTATTTCATTTCTGCATCTAACTAAATCTAATTGTCTACAAGTTTTAAATGTAAGTTGGTAACCCCAGACCCTAGGTTATAATGGTGTTTATTCGTGAACAACAGTTAGGTCATGACTTTTCATAAATAAGTAAACAAAACTTATATAACCAGTAAGTAAGATATAAATTGAATACACATACACGTAAATAAATGATAAGAAGTAATCAATGAACAATGTAACCATCTAAATTGGATCAAGTAACTTAAATACATTACAGATTTACATTAATAACCACATCGGAGAAAACATCTAGAAAGGGTAAGAACAACTTATGGAAAATTAGTTTCGCAAACAAAGTACGACACATTTTGCAGAAGATAAGCTAATGTCTAGTTCAGGAAGTAATTAATTAGCCTAACAATTTTTATTTTTATTTTAAATTTTGGGGACATTATATATTTTTATCATAAATGAGCCAACAACCCAAAAGAAGAAGGAAACAAAGAACACACACCTAAATTTCCAAAAATCTATAATCACATTCTTTCTAGTGATAATTCCCTTTCTCCTTGTATAAAGAAATTGAGGAATGATTACAACCTCCAAGGAGATTTCAAAAAGATAAGATACCCAACCTATGAAGGAGAGGTGAACACTAGGGAGAAGGACGATGAATGGCTTCTAGGTATGATTAAATACTTCCAAGTAGACAACTACTCTAGTGAAATGAAAGCCCATCTAGCCATCTATAACTTAAATGGAAAATCATCTAGATGGTGGAGAGACCTTAACAATACAAAAAGGACAAGGTAAAATAAATCCGATGGAGTTCTCCCTCTGCATTTCATAGTATATGTATTGAAACATTATGTAATGGAGTGACAAGTAGCTTCCTATGCTACTAATACTCTATGTATCCATCTAGGGTCACTGGATACCAAGATCCTCTATCTTGAACTTTTTTGAAAATTTCTTCTTGCACCCATCTGTGAGTTTGTACAATGCCTTCTTTAATTTGCACACATGTGTCTTCTAGTCATGTGTCTCCACTCCAAATGGTTGCTCTACATCTTCTTCCTCCTTGAATATATCAATCAAGAATGGTATCTTAATGACATATTATCTCCCATCTCATACCTATGCGTATGGATATCATGGAATTGTACCACGTCACTGGTGCAAATGTCTCTTCGTAGTCTGTACCTTCTTTCTGTGAGAAGCCTCATGCTATGCATCTTTCCTTGTATCCCACTATGTTGGAAGGATCTGCATCAATGATGTCTCTCAATAGTATCACATAAATAGAGTGTGTTTGAGGCCTCTTTATTTCTTTGGAAGTATCATCATACTATTCTTCATCTTGGATTATTTATCTTTCCCAAAGTGGTCTTCATCTCTCAAGGTGGATCTACCATTCTCTTTATATTCTTCTGAAGCTCTTTCTTTCGCTATGGTGTCTTTGACCTGGGAAGCTTCAAGTTCCTCTTCTGAACTATCGTTACTTGTTCTTTGGAATGATTAACAAGTCAAGTTCATTTAAATTGATTAGAAAAATATCATAATTTCCAAAACATATTAATAGTGACAAATATATGTCACATAGACATGCGACTATTTTAGCCAATGCTACAACATTCATCCATATCATGTATACATACAATAAATTCTATATGCATTCTACCATAATGTTATTAAGAGTGTGTATTATTCCTAATATGCCAACAAATAGGTTTCAATCTAGATAAGTAGTAATGGAATGTTGTACAACATCATTGACTTCTTACCCATCATGTGCAATCTAGTAGTATAAATGCAAATACTCAAACATGCATAACACATCAACTAAATATAAACAAATGGATAACCAAACAATATCATGAAATGACAATTGAATACTTATATTTATTTGTTTCATGGGCAGAATCCTTCTTGAGCCTTCAACTTCATCATCTTCTTCATTCATAACATCATCATTTCTTATCCAAATGCTAATATGGATAAGAGCTTCTTTAATAATTGAGTCCTTCATATTTGTCATCGCTTGAGGGATCTTCTTTGAATCATGAGAGCTTGATATTCAGTTTCTCCCATCTTCTCTTCTCTTATTATGAGTTGAGGTTCTTCTTATGTTCACTCTTCCCATAATATTTTGAAGGTAATCACTTCCTTCTTGCACACATTCCTTGAATGAATGAATCCCATGATCTTGGGAGGCCATTCAAGGTGGTTATAGCAATACCTTATTCTTCTTTGATTGCTTCATAATAGCATCGAACACATCCTTTTGGTGTCTTTAAGGATGAAAAATGAGGGATGAGATGATATTTAATAGAATCTACAATGATTCTCTTGTCTCTATCCTTAGCCTCATCTCCCTCTGGCTCCTACAACTTCCTTACTGAAATACTGATCGAAGTCAATTTCTTCAAGGATCACGCAGGTCCTATACTTCGATACTCAAAAGTTCTGAGCTTCACAAAGCTTGTCGTCAAGCTGGTGTGATTAGTAATTTTTAAATGAGAAACTCAAATGTAGATAGAAAAAAATTAGAACTTACCGATTTGAGGTGTCTGTCCTCGTTCTGGAATTGGATGATCTAGGGTTTTTGAGAGAAACCCTAATTTTCAAAAATTGGAATTTCAAAATTCTAATTCGAAGAAATATGGGCCTCTTCAAGGAGATATTTCCAGTGTACTTATTTTTTAAAAATAGTGGAGGGAAGCTCCCAGAACAGGAAGCCTTAGTTTCCCAATTTCTTACGCAGAAATGACTCATATTGCTTATGCTGTATCTCCAAAGGTTCAGATCCTTAAGGTCTAAAAATTCTCACTATGATAGCTTGATATGTATTCTTTCCAAACCCATAGGTTAGAGTAGAAATTGATTCTCCAAGTGGGACTTATGTTGATTTTACCAAGGTGGCATTTTTGGGGACTATTCAGCACAGGAAACTTGTATGGAATGACACGTGTCATTGTTTCATATTCTAGGTCTGAAAACCTTACCACAGAAACTACGGTACATTCCCTAATTTAAAAATCTTGGGAAATTTCATTTGTACCTTCCTAGCCCGATATATAGAAAATATCCCTAGGTCCCATGTTTATGATTGTATTCTGGAGGAGGATGGAACCCCGATTAGGATGAACCATATCTCCTGAAGTATAGAGAATATTAGGATGAAAGTTTTACACAGTGTACAACACTAATTTTTCTTTGGCATTTCAGAATTTGTTTTATGATCCTTATCTAATATCACATTATAGAGAAAGTGCTAGGATTACTAAATTCAGTCTTCTAGGGTTTTCAGGTATGAAACACTAATTTCCATTAGCTTCCATTGGAGTTGTATTTCAGATATATAGTGAAACTTATCTGATTCAGAAACGGATACCACCAATAGATGCACCCTAGTGAAGAAATTCATCCTATACCTCCTTGCTTGATGATCTTTGGAGAGAACACCTTTAGCTAGGAATCCCTAGTTCTCGTAGCTGAACAATTCCTTCTTTCAGAGAGGCTATGATACCAAGTTAGATTTTCTTAAGATCTCATTAGATTATATAGGATATTTATCTGAAAGAATAACAAGTACAACAACATGCATAAAATTTAAAATATGCACAAGACACAAATATTTTCATTAGGGAAATCATAAAGGAGAAAACCATACAAACTTCTTCAGAATAGTAAGATGATCAAAAGCAATAATAAGAAATGTTTAGCAACTATCAATCACTCCTCCTCTGATTGTCTCTCTTTCTCATGCTCCCTAGAGAGTATGTGAGTTCTGTATAAATGAGGGAGAGTGACTCCCTATTTAAACCCTTTAAATTCATTGACTAAATATAAGACTCGAGACTACTTGTCATCTCACATGGGGCCCACTTCTCCTAGAGAGACCACAATTACATATTACGTGATGTTACACTGGGGACTATTTCTCCGACTTACAATGAAGGTTGTACCTCAATATATAGACACAATTTAGACATATTGTAAAGGGGTAACACATATACCCAATGGGGGTACAACAAAATACAATGATAATATACATCAAAATATCTTCTAAAGTTACAAAAAGATCAACACACACTAGCTATTACAACTGCTAAAACAAGATTTCATTTCTGCAAGGATCGACATTAAATCCATCATTGATGACAACTGAGCCTTGCTTAAAATAAAAAGGATATCTAATGTACAAGAAATCATAGACCCCATGAGCCGTTTATTTAAATCAACAAAACAAAGTAAAGATAGGGTCACAAGACCATATCATGGCCACCACTATATATACAGAGGAAGACACTCTAGTATAGCATACAAACACCTCTGTCATCTTGACCAACCTCTTAACACTACATTAGTACAAAATCAAACTAACTACTATATTCGTGGTCATAAGACCATAATGGAATCCATTGATTTAACGTGAACAATATGAAAATTTAGTAAAGCAAAAACGATTATTAGAATTACATAGCTCTAGGCCGGAAATCATTTTAATATTCAAAACATTTAATAAGAAGTGGTTGTAATACCATCTCTGAAGGCTTCCATGCTCTTCAAATCCCAGCGTTAAAAATGATAAGAGAATGGGAGTAAGGAAATTCAAATGACACTCAAACTCCATCTAAAAATATTATAGAACTCTAATTTATAGTGTCATAGTAATGGATGCAAATATAGTGCAAGGAAAACCATAAAAAGGGTTTTACAAAATGCCTGTAATCAAAATCAAGGACTTATCTTAACAAACACTGGTGGCTACCATTCGTCACCTCTTGGATCCTACCCAGTGTGACCTTCAACCACAATATGGTTTTCTCAATATGTTGCTCAAAACCATAAACACCGAAAACAAGATTTTAACTAAGGGATGAGCCAAGCTTGCATGGGAGGAGGTGACCATGTTGCCTCCCTCTCCAATTCCTTTAACCTGCACATTTTTTTCACAATTAGAAACCAAAAAAAATTGTGAATTAAATAAAATGGAGGCAAACATGGGATAAAACCTTACCTCGACGTTTTCCTGAGAGGGCCATGGGTCGGCTCCTCTCGGGAACCCTTATCCCTCCTTTTCCTGCAAACACAAACAAAGGAAAACATAGTCACTATTAAATGCTAGAATATTTGTAAAGAAAATGCAGCAATTAATATTTAATAAAATCCCTTACTTGTTAATAGATAGTTTTAAAGGGAAAATTCATGGAAATCAAGGTCATCGAACCAACTCTACATTACAGTCTGCCAAAGCAATCAAGAATCCCAGTAATCACCTCGGGGAAGATACAAAAATCATGATTTTAGCACTCACATAAACCTGGAAGAAAGACTCAATAACCCATACTTTTCCATAGTAAACAGAGTATAGCTCTTTGGCTCTTGTTGACCACACACACAAAATTCAAACAAACTATACACTTCCACCACAAATAGAATAGATATCGGCTCTACCTTCCCACACCAAACCTAGTAGGAAAAATGAGGCTTCAGACAAAATTCCAAGCACATTAAACCTCTATCCAAACCCTATTTTTCAATCTAGATAGATGGATGGTGGATACTGTAGCCACTATCCATGTGGAAGACCTAGCTTCATTGTCAAATTGCAGCCAGGTCATAGGTTAAATTCCAAATTCAACCAAGGATGGAGTATCATAAATATCAATCAGGTAATCATGAATTACAACCATTTCATTTCAAAACCATACAATATAACCCGATTTCCAAAGAACTTCGCATCGTGTGGACCATGTCATGTAATGCCATATGTTTTTATTATTCTGAGAAACTCAAATACATTGCAGCCATGGTGTAAAAAGAATATGTCAAACCATATTATATTGCAATCAAGGTATAACCAAATATGCCAAGAAATAAACCATCGTGGATCATAGGGTAAGATATACCTTAGTCACAAACCACATATTTTCATACTTCTAGGACTTTATTTAAAACCTTTGCAACTTTATTATTATAATGAACGATCACCATATGGTTTTACCATATGCCTTAAAAATCCCTAAGCCATTACGCTTAAATGGAGGTCACCATGCACCATAGATTAGACTATGGCAAGCTGTAAATCCTTTCAAGTTATTACTTAACCAAATTATTACATAAGGGATGGGGTCAAGACGATGGATAGTCTCCCCAAGCATTAGGCAAGTAAATATCTCTTAAAAAGCAATCAATTAAAAACAAGAAAATGAAGAACATCACTTGCATGGTGTGATGTCCCCCTCTAATAAAGCATCCAAAAAAACCGACTAACCTACTTAATTCCCATAGGTTTGAGTAGGTACTACATGAGAGAGAATTGAATGAGGGAATTTGATACTTAGAGAAGAACAAGACATTCATTTAGTGTCAAGTCATTAGTCAAATAAAAGAAGCCTTGTCTCTTTAGGCTTAAAAAGTTGACATCAAAATAGAATTGCATGCATGCAAAAGTGAAGCAAAAACCCTAAAAGTGACATGCAAACCCTGAAAGTAAATGAGACTCTATTTAAGAGGGTTATGAGACTAAGGGATTTATCTATTATTATTATTGTTGATTGATTTTAAAGTTTTGAGTAGCAGCACAATGTGCAACTGTGGCAATTGGGGTTGTAGATAATGTCTTCAGCTAGCGAGGGTTCGACAGTGAGATAGTTTCCCTAGTATCTTATTGGGATAGATCATCCAAGTTTATCCACAACATTCATCAGATAGTTTAGTATTCAGATCTCCAACACATTCCAATTGTGTTATCTCCTAAATAAATTAGTCTTCAATAGGTCAAACTCAGAAAATTTATTTTTGCGTAGTGATGAATATTTCAGGGCACATTAGGAAATACTTTTGTGTGTTTAACAAAGTTGGAACGCCTTGTAATCAGTTTTTTCATAAAAAATTGAAGTTTATCTTTCGGTGGCTTAGGAGAACTTCTCAACAGTTCATTAGCCACCAAAAATCCCTTCTTTCGACAGCTTGAAAATGGGACTCAAAACTACATTAACCACTGAAAGCTCATTGACTCCATTTTTTAATGAAATTTTTTAAGAAAATCATCCGGTGGCTTAGGCGAACTTCTCAATAGTTCATTAGCCACCAAAAATCCCATATTTTGGCAGCTTAAAAAATGAATCCAAGATTACCTTAACCACCGAAATATCCAAAAGAGGAAAACGGTTAGCGCATTCGTCAAAATCAACCATCGTCAACATGAGGAGTGCCACTATCAAGCACTTAACCACTGAAAAGACCAGGACTGCAAAAAATCATGAGTTGGTAAAGAAGAGGTCGTTAATAAGCCAAAGTGACTGATAAAAGACCCAAACCCTCTCTACACTCCACCTATCCCGTGCCTACAATTAAACCACCAGAAAGCATTGAGTTCCAGTTAAAATGATTACTGCACTGGCCATCTCATAGGTCTCATCGAAATTTACTATTAGTTTGCTCAAATCCCAATTGAACAACCAGCCCCTCAAAATAAACACCCTCTCCTTAGTCCATTAAACATTTTCTTGCATGCATCCTCACTGATCAAAGCCCTCCCTAAATCTACCACGGTTATCTCCTTGCGAAGGATTTGAATTTTGATTTTGCAGGTACAAGAAGAATAGTCCAGAAATGAAGAAAGGAGGAGGACTTGCCCTCAGATAGGAATTGGGTGACATTGGATATCTTGAGTCACACCCAGAGGTATGCCAACTCTTTAAAGACTCTGTCTACTACAGGTTCTGCGAGAAAACTCAAGGATCCCAGCAGCAAGTGGCAGAATCCTTTGCTCTCTCCTTTGATGGCTCGAAGGAATTGATAGGTAGGGAAAAGTTCTAGGTTAGTGAGGCTCTAATAGTAGAAGTAGCATAGTTACCAAGGATTGGGGAGAAATGGTTCAAAACCACCATCACGAAGGATGTGGAATTCAGGTCTTACTTGAAGTCTGAGCACAAGAATGTTGTATGGAAGAAAATCATCCCTTCAACCTGGCTTGAGGAGAAGTGGCAGTAGTTGTTGAAAGCAATCATGGTCTATATAACTTGTGAGGGTAGGTATAACAGGGTTATGATATACCACTTTAAGTTAATGAACCATTTCACTGGCAGGAGCCCATTGAACCTGCCTTTATACCTACATAAGAGAATGACCAAGATGGCCTATCAGGTTAAATCCCAACCCACCAAAATTGAAGGCAGGCTATCCCATCATGGCCTAATAAAGCTCATTGTCCTAGAACTTCTGCAAAGAAGAAACATAGCATGGACATACTTCCTATTTTGGAATGAGTTTGAGACAGGATTGCAACCAGAAGACAAAGGGAAGTCTCCTTCAAAGAAATACACCACTCCCGATAGTGGTAATATGAAGAGGAGGGCCATCTCTCAAGTGGCAGTGGATCAAGCCTCTCCAACTCCTAAGATAAACAAAGCCAAGAGAAATATAGATTTCAGTGGAAAGGCAGAGAATTTTCAGCACCAGACATAAATATAATCAAACTACCTTACTCGGACTCTGGAGATGAAGAGGAGCAGGAAGGTTACCTAAGAAAGGAGGTTGCAGTAGAGCATGAGGAGTTTCCCTCACCTACACCAAGGGAGGGTCAAGGTGAACCAGTGGAAAAGGATTCCTCTAGCAAACCTAGGTCCCAGAGAACCAACCAGATATTAGGGAAAGTATATGAATTAGAGGTCTTAGAGAGAGAAATCAAAATAACTAGTGCAAGATTAACCAAGAGAAAAACTGACTTGCATGATTCTCTTCTAGAAATGAGAGGAATGTATACCCTGTTGCAAAAAAGAAATCTGAGATTAATGAAGGATAAAGCTAGGCTCTACAGGATGATCAGACTGTCGAGGTTGTAGATGAAGAATTGAAACCCTAACTCTGAAGCTCACCTTGCATTGGAAACCCTAGAAGAGGCAGCAATAATCCTTCAAGATCTGGAGGCAGCCTGTTGATCCAAGAGGATCCAAGAAGGAAATTTTTTTGAAGTACTCCAATCTCAGAAAAAATAGCACTAGATCTAAGGTCTCATCGAGACGATTCCAACGGCGTTCGTTTCACCTCAAACGGACTCCGTATGACAAAGTTATCGTGTTCTATTCTATAAGGTCAACAGGCAAATTTGGCAAAAAGAGGTGGCATGTGGCACCACTGATAGGGTGACATGTGGCATCCGTACTATACAAACATGATAACATGGCATGGTGATGTGGCATGCTGACATGGCATGATAATGTGTCATGATGATGTGGCATGATGACATGGCATGGTGATGTGGCATGATGACATGGCATGGTGATCTGGCATGCTAATGTGGCATGGTGACATGGCATGATGACTAGCATGCATGCATTTGTGCTTGAAATGATTTTTAGGACATTCATGCATTTACTCATGAGAAATTGTAAAATGATTAATATTTGAAGTGAGTGTAAAAATTACTCACATATTACTCATTTATTTTATTCCTTGAGTTGTTATGAAGTTAATGCATGGTTGTAACCAAAAACAAACATGTCATATTTGTAAAGAAGTTGTAACAAGTTGGTTTATTCTTTAATAAAAATCCCAACCATATGAAAACCAACTTGGGGAAGTTGTAACCAAGGCCAAGATAGGCAAATTAGTTGCAACCAAAGGAATCCATGAGAGTCATGTGAAGAAGGGAAAGACAACCTATATAAACCCATTCAAATGCCATTTCTCACTCATGCTTTGGAGTAGAGACTTTGTTGCTAAAGGAGGGAAGAGAGATTGCGTAGCTCTGCAGGAGGAAGGTACGAGTGTTTATACTCGTTTTACACTGTCTTCAGGCTTCAGAGTTGCTGGAAGCAGTCTTGTTTTGTTTTGGGCAGCGGTTCTCTTCCTGAACATTGTATCATTGCCATGTATTTTTCCTTATGCTGAGATTATAGATCGGCCCTCCTATTGAGAAGCAAGCCCGGAGACGTAGTCCATCCTGGACGAACTCCGTTATCAACTTGTTGTCTTTATGTGTGTGTTGTCTATGCTGTTGGGTTCTCTTCTTATGTATTTGTGAGCTTCGTTCATGCTCTTTATGCAATTCATGTTAACGCCATAGAGTAGCAAAGATCTTGTTTTCGGATCATGTGGTATCAGAGTAGGACTATTTGACGTTGGATTGTGAGTGTGGATGCTCACGAGGGCTAAACTACAAGATGGTGAGGGTACATTAGAGCCTTACGATTCCGAGATTGGACATGCACACCGAAGGAGGAAGATGGATGCTAATGATGCCCGCACCGAGATGGAGGCAAAATTTCACAAGGTCTTCTATATGATGGCTGACAAGGTAGACAAGTTGTTTGTAGACTATGAAGAATGCATGGAAAAAGAAAGAAAAGGCAGTGAAGTAAAGAAGGAAAACAAAGAAGTGAAGGACGAATGAAATGCTTCAGTTAACCACGGAGGAGGTGGCGAAGAGCCTCCTGATCCTCCCTCTTCACCTTCAGCTACAAGCACAAGTTCAAGTGCTTCTTCCTCATCTCATTCTTAGCATTCCAAGGTTCCTGACAAAGAGCCTCAAAAGAATCCCTTATTAAAGCTCGATGTGAAGTTTGATTTTCCCATGTTCGATGGGGAATCGAATGCAGAGAAGTTGAACAATTGGATAAGGAAAATTGAGGTCTATTGCCGAGTTCAGCAGATCAAAGAAGAAGATGTGAAGATTCAGTTGGCTTCACTTCGACTGACAGGCACCGCACTTGTATGGTGGGAAAGCAAGCTTCAGCAAGGTAGTAAACAAATGGGTAATCTTCTCTCATCGTGGTCTGCTTTCATTTCTACTTTACGTAAGCAATTTTATCTGTTGGGTTAGGTTCAGAAGGAAATAATGGATTGGCAAAGTTTTAGACAAGGCAAGGGTCAGAGTGTTCAGAATTTTACTGAAGAATTTAGAAAGAAAGCTCTAGAGTTGAATATTTCTTTAGATTCTCCTGACACTCTTTTGAAGTACATTGGTGCTCTTCATCATTATCTACGCCATACTTTGCTGTTGTTGAATCCTACTAGTGTGGATGAATCAAGTGTTCAGGCTACTCATCTTGAGAGCAGGGGGAAGCATTTGCAAGAAGACCATCCGAAGAAGCCTTTCAATCCCAACAACAACCACAAGTCCAAAAAGAAGGACAAGAGAAAAAAGACAGCTACTGCCAAGAAGGAAGGAGGAAAGCTCCATTGCAAACATTGCGACACTGATGGGCATGATGAAGAAAGTTGTTGGAAGTTGCATCCTGAATAGAGGCCAAAGCATTATGGAAGCAAAAAGAAGAAAAAGACCGTTGCAACAATGCAACGAGATTTGGGTTCCGACTCAGGTGACGAAACCATGATTATAGCTGTGGGAATGCAAGGTAACAAAACTCCTCATACTAGTTCAAGTTCTACTCATGTTTCTAAAGAAAATGATAAAAGAAGAAGTGAGTTGTTTCACATCAGAGTTGTGTCTAAGCATACAAAGATTGAAACATTATTTGATCCAGGTTCTCAAGTAAATTTGATCTCAAAATCAGCTGTTAAGAAGTTGGGCATACATGCTAAACCTCACCCCAAGCCTTATCCTCTTGGACGGGTATGTGATAATGCTAAGCTACAGGTGACTAAGCAATGCAGGTTAAGGTTTGCTATTGCTTCAAAGTTGATCGATGAGGTGGACTTAGATGTTGTTCCTCTTGACATCTGCGGTATCGTATTGGGAAGCCCATACTTGTATAATCGAAAAGCAGTATTCTTCCGTCATGAGAACAAGTACCATCTCACCAAAAATGGGGTGGAGTACATTGTGAGAGCTCACAATATGAAGGCTAACACCTCTCTCGTTAGTGCAGGATAAATGAAGAGACTCATCAACACTAATAAGAGATACATGCTCATGGTTGTGAGAGTAAAAGATGTTGAAGCATCCGATGCTTTCAAAGGTTGTGATCCTTCTCATAAAAAGGCTATGATTGATATTGTGGCTAACTATGATGAAATACTTCAGGAACCTACAGGTTTGCCTCCCAAAAGGGAGATTCAGCATGAGATTCATCTCCAGTAGGATGCCCCTCTTCCTAATGTGGGCATGTACAAGTTGTCTGTAGTTATCAAGTACAAGAAGGGTACTAGTAACAAAGTGGCAGATATACTTTCTATACCTCCTATTGTTGCGTCTATTGTCTTGAAAAATGCTTCTTTATCCCATGAAAGTTATATTGAGCAGTATGCTACTGATGATTATTTCAAGGAGATTTATGAGAAGCTAACCAATGGCAAATAGGTGGAAGACTACTATTTGCAGGGAAAGTTGCTCTATCAATTGGGCAAGTTATGTGTTCCTATCAGTGAAAGAGTCCATGTAATACAAGAAGCTCATACTTCTATTGTATCAAGGAATTTTGGGGTAGGTAAGACTTTGGCTCATTTGCAAATACTCATGTATTGGCCTCGCATGAAAGACATTTTAACAAAATATGTAAAGGGGTGTGTGATGTGCTCTATTTGTAAGCTCACTAATAGAAAATTGGGGCTGTACTCACCACTTCATGTTCCTTCCCATCCTTGTGAAATCATTTCCATGGATTTTGTGGGGGTTTACCTATGTATAGGAGGGGTCATGACTACTTGTATGTGGTCATGGATAGGTTTAGTAAGATGTGTATTCTTATGCCATGTAAAAATAAATTCACTGCAGAGCAGGATGCTTCTCTTTTCTTTCAGCATGTATGGGTTCACTTTGGACTTCCTACGTCCATTATCTCAAATCGGGACTCCCGATTCCTTGGAGAATTTTGGACAAAATTATGGTGTATGATGGACACCAAGTTGAAGAGGCGCACCGCTTTCCATCCACAGACCGACAGACAGACAGAGGTAGTCAATAGGACAGTTGTCCATTTGCTTCGAGTCTATTGCAATAAGCATCCTAAGTTATGGGATGAATAGATCCAGTATGTGCAGCATGCCTACAATAGGGCTATGCATTCTTCCACTCAGAGCTCACCATTTGAGACATGCTTTGGGTACTTTCCAAAGACTCCATTAGAATTGACTTATGGGAGAGAGGCTGAGTCAAGCGCTTCCAAGGATGAATACAAAGACCGCAGGTTCATTCAGAGAGTTCAACAGGTACATCAAGCAGTGCAAGAGCAGTTGGAGAAGAGTCAAGCCCAATACAAGGCTCACCATGACAAGCATAGAGTTGATCATCAGTTTCTAGTGGGAGATCAAGTATGGCTTCACATCAACAAGTAGAGGATGAAAGGAGAAGGCAAGAAGCTCAAGCCTGTTAGATATGGTCCCTTCACCATCTTGGAGAAGATTGGGACGAATGCTTTTCGCTTAGAGCTACCGCCATACATGCATATCTACTCAGTGGTGAATGTGCAGAACTTGAAACTCTATGAGCCTCCCATGATCATGGATGAAAGGGAGAATGTCTCATTGCCATCAGTTGATCAATTTGCTCTTGAGTACATGGATGAGCTAAAGGAAGATGTCATCTTGGACAGAAGGACAAGGAATTCTCGCAGAGGTGATGTTGATTATCTTCGAGTGGGCATCACAGGAACTCATCCAAGCAAAGCCAAGTGGATCGAGAAGGGGAAAGTGAGGGAGAAATTCCCTCACCAACCAGTTGATTAGTAAAGGCTTTTGGAGGCCAAAAGATTCTCAGTGGGGAGGAATGATCCAGGAAGATCCAAGAAGGAAAATTTTTTGAAGTCCTCCAATATCAACAAAACCAGCACTAGATCGAAGGGCTCGTCAAGACGATTCCAACGGAGTTTGTTTCACCTCAAAGGGACTCCGTATGAGAAAGTTATTGCGTTCTGTTCTATAAGGTCAATAGGCAAATTTGGCAAAAAGAGGTGCCACGTGGCACCATTGACAGGGTGACACGTGGAATTCATACTATACAAACATGATGACATGGCATGGTGATGTGGCATGCTAACATGGCATGATAATGTGTCATGATGATGGGGCATGATGATGTGGCATGCTGACATGGCATGATGATGTGGCATAATGACATGGCATGATGATGTGGCATGATGATGTGGCATGGTGATGTGGCATGATGACATGGCATGCTGATGTGGCATGGTGACATGGCATGATGAAGTAGCATGATGACTAGAATGCATGCATTTGTGCTTGAAATGAGTTTTAGGACATTCATGCATTTACTCATGAGAAATTGTAAAATGATTAATATTTGAAGTGAGTGGAAAAATTACTCACATATTACTCATTTATTTTATTCCTTGAATTGTTATGAAGTTAATGCATGGTTGTAACCAAAAACAAACATGCCATATTTGTAAAGAAGTTGTAACAAGTTGGTTTATTATTTAATAAAAATCCCAACCATATGAAAACCAAATTGGGGAAGTTGTAACCAAGGCCAAGATAGGAAAAATAGTTGCAACCAAAGGAATCCATGAGAGTCATGTGAATAAGGGAAAGACAACCTATATAAACCCATTCAATTGCCATTTCCCACTCATTCTTTCGAGTGGAGACTATGTAGCTAGAGGAGAGAAGGGAGATTGCGTAGCTCTGTAGGAGGAAGGTATGAGTGTTTATACTCATTTTACACCGTCTTCAGGCTTTGGAGTTGCTGGAAGCAGTATTGTTGTGTTTTGGGCAGCGGTTCTCTTCCTGAACATTGTCGCCAAGGTATCATTGTATCATTCCCATGTATTTTTCCTTATGCTGAGATTATAGATTGGCCCTCCTATTGAGAAGCAGGCCCAGAGACGTAGTCCATCCTGGACAAACTCCGTTATCAACTTGTTGTCTTTATGTGCATGTTGTCTATGCTGTTTGGTTCTCTTCTTATGGATTTGTGAGCTTCGTTCATGCTCTTTATGCAATTCATGTTAACGTCATAGAGTAGCAAAGATCTTGTTTTCGGATCACCTGTGATGCTGCTGATATAGTACTAGAAGATCATAATTGAAGCTATAAAAGGGTGATTAAAAGTTGGATTAAATTTTGAAGAAACAGATCTTTCGGTGGCTTAGGAGAATGCTACCATTAGAGGAAATTTGGGGTCTAAAATGGGCCTTATAAGAAAACGCGCCAACAATAAATTTTGTGAGTTGAAATTCAAGAACCAATAGAATTTTAATAAAATAAGTCAACCATAATGGTTGAATTTACATATTTGTCATAAAAGAAAACTACTTTTTTTGTTCGTATTTTTGACATATCTCCTTGTGGTTTTACTCAAATTTCAAGAGGGAGAGCTCATTGGATGCAAAATTTAATTCCTCATCCAACGAGTACCCACACTGCATACTTTTGACGGACCTTGCTACCCAAAAAACAAGAAATACCTGAAAAAACGTGATGATGATGGCCTCATCACATTTTTTCAGGCATTTGTTTTTTGGGGGTAGCAGACATTATCATCACGTTTTTTTAGGTATTTCTTGTTTTTAGGGTAGCAAGGTATGTCAAAATTATGCAGTGTGGATACTCGTTGGATGTGGAATTAAATTCTACATCCAACGAGCTCTCTCACTCAGAATTTGAGTAAAAACACAGGGAGATATGTCGAAAATACAAACACAAAAAGTAGTTTTTTTAATTCTTCCTCCAAAATTAATAACTATTATTTTATTATTTTTACTATTATTTTATCGTTTTCCTTAAGAGTCCCATTTTAGACCTCAAATTTCCTCTAATTATATGTTCATTAGCCACCAAAAACAGAGCTTTCAGCAACTTACAAACCCATAATTTTGCCTCATTAGCCACCCAAAGCATAGAACAGTGCAGAAAGGAATGCTTCTACACAGAACCAGCTTTAGTTGATCCAAACACCTCATGGATGAGTTATGAAGTTGAAAATTAATTAAAGGCAATAGTACCTTGGGTCTATTCTAGTTTTCAAGGTTCCCGCAAGGTGAAGTGGGTAACAAACCCTACCTACTTTGAAAAACTATGACTTGTCTACCAGATAATAGGTCCTAGTTCTACTTCAGTGATCACTGCAGGTATTAAAGAGTTCAAGGAGTGAGAAAGTGTTAGAGTTAGGTATATTATCACTTAAGTTAGGTTTTTTGGCCTAATTTTTGCAAAACAATATGTTTATCTATTTTTGGTAAATTCTATCCAACTTTTCAAGATTTGAAATAAATTTTGTAAAGGCTATAAAGCCTGTGACTAATGTTGAAGCAAAGGTTCA
Organism: Pseudotsuga menziesii; assembly: GCA_001517045.1. Lineage (NCBI taxonomy): Eukaryota > Viridiplantae > Streptophyta > Pinopsida > Pinales > Pinaceae > Pseudotsuga > Pseudotsuga menziesii. Next base: position 224,213 of record LPNX010773338.1, on the reverse strand, counting down.
ACTTCGGATATTGTTAGACACTTATTGTAATCAATATTATCATATGATTTGTCATTTAATATAAGTTCTTTTTCCATTATATGTTTAGGTTCCATCTCTTTTCTGTTCTGTACTTGTGCTTGGATGTTTGATTCAGGTTTATTCTTTTTGTCTAATACCAGATAGTTGTCATCCTATCTTTGTGTTGATGAGTTGAATTGCAAGTACCTTTCCTTGTTATGATTAGCCATTCATATGTGAGTTCCTTCTATATGAATATGCTAGCATAGTGAGTTCTTCATTTATTCACCTTTAATACAAACCCTATGAACATTGATAGCTAGAATCCTTATTTATTTGATTAAGTATTATGCATTTATTGAATGAGTTATGTCTTAGTGATTATCTGACTTGATCCATTTAGAAAACCATTAAACATATCGAAGTTAACAGGCATCCTCGAGCCACAACCTAGAGGAGTTTCCTGGAGAGTTAATAGAAGGGTTATTAATGAATCCACGTTTTTCAGCCAGAAGTACCAGAGAAACCATAAAAGGATTCACTAGGACCACAAAATCTAGTATTTCCTCTGCATGTCATCTTCCTCTTTCTCGACGGGCCTATCCTACAACATACAATGATTATAAGCCATGTGTTTTCTCACCTGAAGCAGCTATCAACCAAATAAAGCAATTGGGGGAGTGAGCAGTAGAAATACTAATCAATTTTATAGGGAACTTAGAGGTAGCCAATCCTCTGGATGCACCATTCCATCTCTCCCACATCAACAGACAAAAAACTCATAAATTTTTATCCCAATCCGACCTGTCCTCCTAAAAAAATGTCACCTTCAGTCTGGAGGGTGCTTACGGTACTATGGGGCAGTAACACCAGAGGAAAGGAGCACTATTAGACCACCTATCTAGATCTTTATGCATGCCAATATCTATGAAGTCATTATTAGTCGGGATATTAGTGGTAAGTGTTAATTTCTATATGCAAACCCTAACCCTAATTCAACTACATTTTATGATATTTTCAAATAGCAAGTTTGAATGCCCAATTATTTTATATTTTTGTATGAGATTGAATGTGCGAGTCAGCACTACAGTAGAAAATTAGAGAATAACAGTATTTGGGATATTACAATGGCATCTGTAATATCCCAAATAATGATATTCTCCAATTTTGTACTGTAGTACTGACTTGCACATTCAATCTCATACAAAAATACGAAATAACTGGGCATGCAAACTTGCCACAAAAAAATCCCTAAAATGTAGATGAATTAGGGTTAGGGTTTACAGATAGGAATTAACACTTACCACTAATATCACAGCTGATAATGACTCTAGAGATAGATGCATGCATAAAGATCCAGATAGGTGGTCTAATAGTGCTCCTTTCCTCAGGTGTTACCACCCCGTAGTACCGTAAGCACCCTCCAGATTGAAGGTGACATTTTTGTAGGAGGAGAGGTTAGGTTGGGTTGGAACTTTTTGAGGTTGTCCTTCTCCTGATGCTAGAGAGATGGAATGGTGCATGCAAAGGTTTGGCTGCCTCTAAGTTCCCTAGCGAATTAATCGGCAATTCTACTGCTCACGCCCCCAACTGCTCTGTTTGGCTCATAATTGCTCCAAGTGAGAAAACTGATGGCTGATAATCAGTGTATGCCATAGGATAGCCCTACTGAGAAAGCGGTATTAATTTTTCATAGTAATCTAGGGACTAAAACATAGTCTCATAAGGGATTTCAAACAATTAAGCATAAAAATGGCATAATGGTGCTGCAATTGGAGTAGCATCTCTGTATAATCAATAAAGAATGAATAATACAATACAATGATCATGCAAGCTGCATGAATGCAAGACAATTCGAATTACTAAGGAGTTCATTCGAATTGAATGAATGGGTGTAGATTAACTGAATGTTAGCCATAGTAAACACACCTAGTTAACCCACTAATCAAGCCATGATTGACTCAACTCAGCCCTAACTATATTGGAGTGCAACAGATGACTGTGACTAACTAAATTAGCTCAGACACATGTCACTGCATGCCAATCAACAAGTGGTAGTGCATCATTAACTCCAATGAACCCCGATGAGGTTAAATGAAGTCAAACTGGTCATCAAAAGTAGTTGGAGGCTCCCTAGTTGTCTCCAATTCATTAAATATTAATAAAATAATCAATAAATGAAATGGAGGGGCCTACACGACTCAGCTTAACTGATTGTAACAATTAGTTATCAATTAGGTGCATTTCTCATATCACCCCACAATGGCTCTCCGATTGAAGGAGGAGGCCCAATTAGCCTCCCTGATTGAAGGTAGGCATGGGTGTGCTCATGCTGATGTCACAGAGTGCTCATATGATGTCGATTAAGTCAATTAAACATAGGATAGTGGTTTAACAAGGCCAAATTGACCAAATTAAGTGTGCATGTTGTGTAAATGACTCCAACACCGCCCCTTAAGCTATACTCAGGAGGAGTAAAAATAAAATGCATGAAATGCTAGGGCCCTGGAAACAAATGCCATAGGTCACCCTATACAATAATGTAACTCAAACAATGCTCAAAAATAAATCTAAGTGAGGAAAGAGGGAAAACCCAGTGGGAAAATGCCCCCCTCAAGATGAAAATTGAAAGTAGTCTGATCACTTTGATGAACTCACCCCCAACAGTGAACGGAGGTAAGTGAACTTCTTTTCAGGAAAGATCTTGGTGAAGATGTCTGCAATCTACTCATTAGTTGGGAAATATTGTAGAATGATGGTCCTGTCATGCACTAATTCCTTGATATAGTGCATGTGTATCTCTACATGCTTGGTCCTCTTCCTGGTAACTGGATTTGTATATATATTAATATAAATTTTATTGTCATAAAAGAGGATAGTGGAAAAAGTACTACCAAGATCAAACTATGAAAAAATTCCTTGCAACCAAACAACTTGGATGCAAGCATTCACCGCTCCTCGGTACTCGACCTATGTTGAATACAATGCTATGGAAGCCTGCTTTTTGTTAGACCAGAAAATGGGGCCACCACCAAACATGAATACATATCCAAAAGTAGACTTCCAATCAATAGAATCACCCGCCCAATCAGAATCTGTGTAACCAACCGGCTCTAGCTCACAGTCTGCATCATAGTGAATGTCGTAGGTCCTGGTTCCCTGAATATACTGGATCATCCTCTTAGCTGTCTTCCAATGAATATAATGAGGCTAATTCATGTATATTGACATAGAATTCATGTCATAATAGATATCAGTCCAATAATGAGTCATGTAGAGCAAGCTATCTATCAACTCTTGATAAATAGTGCAGTCCATGGGAGGTGTGCTTTTTCCTTCTTCAAGGTTGATCCCTGAAAGGAAAGGGAATGGATCAGCCTTAAATTAAGCCATTTTAAACTTGAATAATAGGTCTGATATGTATTTTTACTGATTTACCATTATCCCATCAATATTTTTCTCAATTTCGAGCCCCAGAAATTGCTTCAAGAGCCCCAAATCGCTCATTTCAAATGCATTGTGGAGAGCAGTTTTGATGACTGAAATAGAAGCAATTGTGCTACTTGTAATCATTAAAAAATCAAAATATAAAACAATAATAATCAAATTACGATTATACTATTGTATATACACATTCATATATGATTTACACCTTTGGAAGTTTTGCGAGAGAAGGAAGGCATCCATCTTGGAATACCACTCTCTTGGGGACTGTTTTAACCCATATAGTGACTTCTTTAGTTTGCAAACCAAATATGGATCATAAATGTAGCCCTCAACATGCTTCATGTATATCTCCTCATGAATATATGCATGTATAAAGGCAGAATTAACATCCATATGATGCACTTCCCAGTGCTTAGATGTAGAAATTGCTAAAACTAGGTAGATGGATTCCAGTTTTGCAACTAGTGCAAAAGTGTCATGGTAGTCCACACCTTAGACCTAGGAGAAACCTTTCGCTACCAGAATTTCATTATATTTTTAAGTTGTGCCATAAGAAGCAACCTTAGTCTGAAACACCCACTTTCATTGAACCAATTTCCTCCCTGGAGGAAGAGAAACTAGCTCCCAAGTACTGTTTTTCTTAAGAGAATTCAACTCTTCATCCATGGCAGCTTGCCATCTCAAATCCTTCCGAGCATGGTAGTAAGACTTAGGATCTGAAATTATCATTAAATAACAATACTTATATAGAAAATAATTAGGACAAGAGAGTGCAATACCTACTCTTTGGAAATCAGATCGGGTTCTCTTTGGATCATCCGAATTTCCAATGTTATCACCCGCGGAGGAGAGTGTCTGTCTAGCCCAAGTTGGGAAATGATTTTGTACTTCAGGTTATGATTCATCATATGATGTTTTCTTTTCACTAATATCAGAAATTATAGGATCCAAATTAGGGTCATCACCCCCAATTCCATCATCCAAATATTCAATAGAATATGAAGGGAATTCAACAGTTTTCTCCTTCACTAGTTATACCTCTTGAAGAGGCTCATCGAACATGACACTCCGTTTAATGATGATAAGTTATTTTCTGATATCCAGCAGATTCATACATTTGGATTCAACAGGATATCCAATAAATAGATATTCAATCCTTTGTGGTTGCAAATCCCTCGTTTTATCAAGCAAAATTTGGGCCCATGCAATGGACCCAAACACCCTTAGATTCGACACATCTCGATTTTGTCTTAAATATGCTTCAAAAGGGGTCTTCCCTTTCACATATGAGTTTGGAGCTTTGTTCTAAATATATGCTGCAGCATTCATGGCTTCAACCCACAAATTTGTAGCCAACTTCTTTGATTCCAGCATGCAAGTGGTCATCTCCTTGAGAGACTGATTCTTCCTCTCCACTACACCGTTCTGCTAGGGAGTGTAGGGGATTGAATGTTGGATATGAATACCACTTTGGGAACATATATGTAGAAACACATCACTGATATATTCCCCACCATTATAATATCTCAAAATCTTGATCTTTTTTCCAGATGCATTCTCAATCAAAGCCTTCAAATCAATGAATTTTTCCAAGACTTTCGACTTTTTTTTTATAAAAAAGACCCATGTGTATCTGGAAAAGTCATCAAAGAAAGTGAGAACGTACCTTTATCTATTCATGGATGTGGTAGAAATGGGTCCAATGATATCATAATGTATCATCCCCAAGATGCATGATGCTTGTCTTGCCTTCCCCTGATCAAATTTACGCTGAGGGTGCTTTCCAACAACACAACCCTTGCATATTTAGGTGGTAGATTTGATGATCGGGAGGAATTCAAACATGGAATTATTCAGTAATTTCTGCAAGCACTTAAAGTTAAGGTGGCCAAACCTCTCATGCCATAGTCTACTAACCTCATTTCCATGAGTCAGCAGTGTGGTGGGCTTTGCAACCACCACAAAATGGGAAAACTCGTAGGCTTTTGCATGATGGTTTGCAAGGCCTTTTGCTACAAGTTCTCTGGATGCAAGTTCTATGATCTCTACATCATCTGGGATAAAGGAGAATCTCTTAGGCACTCATATGTGTCATTTGATAAACACTTAGGAGGTTTGATGCAAGATATGGTACATACAGAAAATTGGAAAAATAACCATGCTCAAGATTTACAATACCTTATCCTTTGGATATGATTGTGGAGTTCTCTCTCATGTGGATGGGAATGGAATTTCTAGTCTCCAAGGATTATAAAGAGTCTCTTTCAGCCATCATGTGATTCAAATCTCGAGAATCTATCAAAATATCTTTGGACATCGAAGTGCTTTCCATGAGAGCATGACCTCTTTCATGCTATGGTTCTTGATCTTGCTGATCTCTCCTCCAAAATATTTTCGAAAGATTGATGTGATTTTTCTCAATAAGAGAAGTAGCTTCATCAAGTTTATTTTTCATGCAAACATGTTCAGGGTGGAAGCCCTTCCCACAGTATGAACACTTGTTTTTTTCCTTTCCATGATGCCCTTTGCTTTTGTTCTTCTTCGAGCCAAAAGGCTCTTCATGTTGTTGGTTTTAAATTTTAGGATTAGGAGCTTCAAATTTGGCTTTTGGGTTCTTATACTGCTTTCCTTTACCCTTCATATATTTTGGCCATGAAGCATAGAGGGCTTGATCATGGTAGGATCTGATGATCCCCATCTAGACAAGCTTATCATGTTCAATTGCATTAGAGGAATTTTGGGGTCTAAAATGGGCCTCCTAAGGAAAATAATAAAATAATAGTTAAAATAATAAAATAATAGTTAAAATAATAAAATAATATTGATTAATTTTGGAGGAAGAAAGAAAAAAACTACTTTTTGTGTTCGTATTTTCGACATATCTCCCTGTGTTTTTACTCAAATTTCGATCGGGAGAGCTCGTTGGATGCGGAATTTGATTCTGAATCCAACGAGTACCCATGCTGCATACTTTTGATGGACGGTTCTTGAATTCCAACTCACAAAAACTTATTTTGGCACGTTTTCTTATAAGGCCCATTTTAGACCCCAAATTTCCTTTAATGTTAGGGACTCAATGAAGGCATTGAGTGAAGTCATCTTCCATTGAGGGGTTGTGAGATTCCCTGCACGGAATGTAGAGACAAACACCAAATAGTCAGCTTCAAGTTTGTAGAGAATGGAAAGGATCAGCTGATCATCCTCATTATCCACCTTACACTACTTCAACAGTAAGACAATGTGCTTGAACTTTGTGAAAAAGTCATTTAAGGTCTCGAAATTGGAATTTTGGAGAGACATCAACTCATTTTCAACCTAGTAAAATCTCAAATCATCCTGTTTTCCATACAGGGTTTCCAATTTGTCCCAAATTTCCTTTGGAGTCTTCAATCCCGAGAGATGGAAAAGAAGATCTCTGGAAATAGAGAGGCACACGAATTTAAATGCTTTATCTTTATTGTTCAAGAATATAGCTTTGTCTATCACATGAGTAGGCTCTTCTTCAGTGTCCACAGTGACCCGGTAGAGTCCTTTGGCATGTAGTTGGATCTCCATATCTCCTTTCCATGAACAGAAATTGAATGGAGTCAAGAGTTTGACGGAAGAAGCCATCTCAAACTACTGTAGTGAATGTTTATCACCTGTTAAAACCTGCAAATAACAACAAAAGGGGCACCATAAGGTCAAATAGCCTGCGCATTTTAGGATTTCATCACACCGAACATAGTTGATCAAGCAAGCTTGATGAATAATTCTTTAACTTGGGGTATTAAGTGGTAAGCCTTTGCTTCTAGTGCAGTGCTGGAATTTTGAGCTTTTTGCTCAATTTTTCATGCAAGATCTGTCAAAAACCATGTTTTTGAGAGATCTAAACTTCATTCCACTGTGATTTCTAATACGATATTAATCTGTCACAGTAATCTAGGGACTAAAACACAATGCCGTAAGATATTTCAGACAATCAAGCATAAAAATGGCATAATGGTGCTGGAATTGGGGTAGTGGCTTTATATAATTAATAAAGAATGAATAATACAATACAATGATCATGCAAGGTGCAGGAATGTAAGACAATTTGAATTCCCAAGGAATTCATTTTAATTGAATGAATGGGTGTAGCTTAAGTGGATGTCAGCCACAGTAAATACACCTAGTTAACCCACTCATCAAGCTGTGATTGACTCAACTCAGCCCTAACTATATCAGAGTGAAATGTATGACTGAATCTAACTAAAAGTAGCTCAAACACATGTCACTGCATGCCAATCAAAAAGTGGTAGTACATCATTAACTCCAATGAACCCCGATGAGGTTACCTGAAGTCAAACCGGTCATCAGAAGTGGTTGGAGGTGCCCTAGTTGTCTCCAGTTCATTAAATATCAATAAAATAATCAATAAATGAAATGGAGGAACCTACACAACTCATATTAAATTATTGTAACAATTAGTTATCAATTAGGTGCATTTATGACACTCAGATCACCCCAGAGTGGCTTCCAGTAGGAGGCCCAGTTAACCTCCCTGATTGAAGGTAGGCATGGGTGTGCTAATGCTGATGTCATAGAGTGCTCTTTTGATGCCAATTAAGTCAATGAAACATAGGATAGTTTTTTAACAAGTCCAAATTGAAAAAGTTAAGTGTGCATGTTGGGTAAATGACTCCAACAAGAGGAAGCTGACATGCAAAGAAAAGACTGGGTTTCGTGGTCCTATCGAATCCTTCAATGGTTTCCCTGATGCTTTTGGCTACAAAACATGGATTCAATAATAACCCTTCAGAATGTGACAGATATTTGAATACTTAAGTATATGATGAATGTTGTGGATAAACCTGGATGATCTATCCTAATGAGATGCTAAGGCAGATATCTCACTGTCAAACCCTCGTTAGCTGAAGACATTGCCTCCAACCCCAACTGTCAGGGCTTCATGCTGTGCTGCTGCTAAAAACTCTAAAATTGATCAATAATAATAATATATAACTACTTTAGTCGCATAACCATCTTAAATGGAGTCTCATGTACTTTTAGGGTTTGCATGTAACTTTTAGGTTTTCTGCTTCACTTTTGCATGCATGCAATTCTATTTTGATGTTGAATTTTTAAGCCTAAAGAAACAAGGCTTCTTTTATTTGACTAATGACTTGACACTAAATGAATGTCCTGTTCTTCTCTAATTATCAAATTCCCTCCATCAACTCCCTCTCATGCAGTACCCGCTCGAACGTATGGGAATTAAGCAGGTTAGCGAGTGTTTTTTGATGCTTAATTAGAGGGGGGCATCATAGTCCTCCTCACTTGAAATTGCTTGTCCTCAAGCATCTGCAAACTAGGATGTTGCAATACCTACTCTGCTTCCCATGTGGTATCTTCCATAGGTAATTTCTTCCATTTCACCAGATACTCTCGAATCACCCTATTTCGGATATTCCTTTCTCGCACCTATAAGATTCACTCTGGAATGAGTGCCAGTAGCCTTTCATCATCTAAGGGAGGTAACTCAATGGATGGAGAAATGTGTTCTCCTAATGTTTTTTTGAGACTGGACACATGAAATACATTGTGAATATTTCTTTCCTCCAGGAGTTCTAGCTCACAAGCCACCTCTCCAACCTTCTGAATTACCTTGTAAGGACCGTATATGCGAGGTTTTAGTTTTTCAACTCCTTTATTATTTAGGGAAAATTGTCTGTATGGTTGTAGCCGTAAGTACACCAGATATCCTACCTAAAATCTCCTCTCAACCCCGTGTCTATCTGCGTATAGTTTCTGTTAATTATGTGCTTCATGTAAGTTCTCTCTCAGGATATTAAGGATATCCTGACTGTCCTGTATCCAATATTTGGCCTTGGTTGTTGTGCTATCTCAAAAATATAGATCTACAAATCTCAGTGCCTCGTAGCCATACAATTATTTAAAAGGTGTTATCCTGATAGACAGATGGTAGGTGGTATTGTAGTAGTATTCCCCTAAGTGTAGTCACTTAATCGATGTCCTCTCTTAGCCTGCTACATGATTGTGCAGATACCCTACAACGCACTTGTTGACAATATATGTCTGTCTGTCACTTTGTGGGTGATATCCCATACTTGTAGCGAGTTATGTCCCTACCAATCCGAATAGCTCCTACCAGAACGAACTAGAAAATTTATTGTCCCGATCACTGACAATGGTCTTAGGTATCCAGTGTAATCTAAATACCTCTCTCAAAAATAACTCGGCTTCCTCGGTTGTGGAGTAATCAGATGAGATAGAAAAGAGCTGGGTGAATTTGGTTAGTCGATCAACCACAACATATAATAAATATCGTCCTCGGACGTTGGAAAACCCCATAATGAAGTCTATGGATTTACTTTCCCACTTGTGTTCTGAAATCGGTAGTTGCTGAAGTAACCGTGTTGGATGGATGTGGTTGAACTTATTTTGCTAACAAATGATGCATTCCCGGATGTGCAGCATAACTTCCCCTTTGAGACCCTTCCATGAGAACCTCTCTCGGATCTTCCTATAGGTCTTCAAGAAACCCTAATGTCCTGATAATGGGGAGTTATGTGATGCCTACATGATCTTCTTTTTTAAGGTTGATTCTGGGATGAGGTATATCCTGCTCTTGTCATAGATGATGTCATCAATAATTCTATTCCTATCATCCTGAATCTGCCCATCCTATAATTATCAAGCAAATTTATTTTTGGAGTACTCTACTAAGAGAAGAGATCTCCAATATGTGGGTATACTCATGAGAGATAATGAAGCGGGTCATCTAGATAATGCATCAGCTACTATATTGTTCTTAACCTTCACATACTCTATCTCAAAATCATAGGCGTGCACCATGATGACCCATTTCTATTGGAGCTCATTCAGCTCCTTATACTCTAAGAATTACTTGAGGCTGTTATGATCTGTCTTGATTTTGAACTTGCTTCCCATGAGGTATTTTCTGAATTTAGTTAGAGCATGTAAGATGGCTAGCATCTCCTTTTCATATATGGAGTAGTGGTACTCATAGCTTTTTAGTTTCCTTCTCTTGAATGTAATCGAGTGATGGTTTTACATCAGTAATGCCCCTATCCCTTCCCCTGATGCATCAAATTATACTACAAATGGCTGTGAGAAGTATGGTAGTGCCAAAACTAGGCAAGAACTCATGATGACTTTCATATCCTCAAAGGATTTATGTGCTAATTCTATCAAAGTGAATGCCCCATTCTTTGTGAGAACAATGAGTGGTGAGGAAAATTGGGAGAACCCCTTAACATACCTCAGGTAATATGTGCAAAGGCCTGAGAATCCTTTCAGTTTCACGACTATTTTTGGCGTGGGCCAATCCCTAATAGCTTGGATTTTCTCCATATGAACCTGTACCCCTTCTGCACTGATGATGTGCCCTATATACAAAATCTACTTCTTGCCAAATTCACACTTAGACATATTTACGTTTCTAGAATGCTCAATACTTCATCTAAATGTTTCAGATGCTCCTCCCACTTTTTGTTGTAAATCAAAATATCATCAAAGAATACTAGCAAATACTTACGTAAATGAGCTCTAAAGGTATGGTTCATGCATGAATAGAAGGTGGATAGAGCATTGGTGAGTCCAAAAGGCATGACACCAAACTCATGGTGACCATAGTGGCAACAGAAAGTTGTTTTGGAAATGTATTCATCCCTTACTCGGATCTAGTGGTACCCTAAGTGAAGATCAATATTTGAAAAGTATTTGGCACCCCATATCTTGTCCATGATTTCATCAATATTGGGAATGGGAGGGCCTTATTTTTATGGTATTTTGGTTGATTTGTCTGTAATTGATGCACATTCACAAGGTGCCATCCTTCTTCTTGACTAAAATGACTAATGATGCAAAGGGACTAGAACTAGGTCGAATATATCCTAGTTCTATTAATTCCTTGATCGTCTTCTCAATATCATCCTTATACCTCTTAGGATGTCGGTAAGGAGTGGTGATGAATTCTTGTCTCCCCTCCTCCAGCTCAATGATATGTTCAAATCCCCTATCTGGAGGTCTACCTGTTGGGAGATCCTGAAATACCTTTTCGTGCTTCTGCAATAAGGCCTAAATATCTATTGGGTGTTGGGTGTTGTTATATTGAGGTTTCCTAAAGGTGAATAAACATTCTGCTAACCATTCTATGTCATCCTTCTTGAGCACTACCTCCATTCTTTGTGAAGAGACTGGTTTTGGGGGATAAGTGTTCATGCCCCTCAAAATGAGTTGTTTCCCATCTGGTCCCTGGAATTCCATTTCCAATGCTTTGTAGTCTCTAGTATATTTCCCTATTGAATAAATCCATTGAATGCCTAATACTACATGTGTATCTGCCACATCCACTACATAAAATGAATCTGTCATCTATTAGTTTCCTATGAATGTGTATCCAATAGTTGCACTCCATGCTAGATTTTCCATCTACTACTATAGTAAATACATCAAACTTGTCTGTCGGAATACCCCCCTTGGCCACCCAAGCTTCATCAATGAAATTGTGGGTTTCTCCCCCATCAATAAATACTCCCACTATGTGGCCCTATACTACTACTCTGACCCCGAGAGTATGGAATCTAGGTACTCCAGGTAGTGTAGCAATAACTCCCCCTGGTGTATCACCCTGGAGTGACTCCTCCTCTACTTCTCACAATTATTTTGTTGTTTCCTGCTCATAGTCCTCCCATTCACTATTTGAATATAAATCTATGTAGTGGGATTTGGACTTTCCTAATCACCTGTGTCCTGGAACCCATGGTTCCTGACAAGTAAAACACAATTTATTCTGCCTCAAGTCTTTCCTAGTGCCATCATCTAACCGTGTTTTCTTTGGTAATTCCTGTTGGAAAGGTTTCTTGTCCTTGTCCCTAAATGTAAAATTGGTCTTGAGTGGTAACCTATTCTTCAGGACTGAGTCTTGGAGATCTATGGCTCGGTAGATTCAATCCTATAGAGTGTAGGGTTTGTAGGATTTCACCCACCCCCATAGTGGCTCTATTAAGGCCTTCGTGATCAACATAGTCAACCTGCTCTCCGACACATTTGCCACCATAACATCTATGCTTTGGAACTCTAAGATGAAGGCCTCGTCGCTACCTGTAATCTTGATTTAAGCCAACTCTCTGAAATGTATCTCTAGATATTTCCTGTCGAACCACTCCATGAGTTTCAGAGTGAACTCACTATAGGAATGGATGGTGTTGTGACCCAATGTCACTAATACTTGGTACCACCACTCATGAGCCTCTCCATCCAGATGGAGTGTAGCCAATTTAATGGAATTTTTCTCTATCATGGGATTGAATTGGAAATAGGTATCCAACTTTTGAACCCATATCCTCGCTAAACCTCCACAAGCCCCATCAATGTTTGGGATTGTCAACCTGCGCAAGGTTTTCTGCAGCTCATAGTTATGATTGAATCCCTTGCTGAAATTCTCGAGCTTGTTCCTACTCTTCATGTTGCAAAAATATGAAAAAGACATGGCTGCATGAAACTCATCCTCTAAGTCCCTATATTCCTATAGATAGGCCTTAAAGGGTTCACTAGAATCTACCTGCATGACTGGACCTGCTACTACATCTACCAAGAAGTGAGGCATACTAGGCCTGCTGGAAGGTTAGTTATATATGTGGGGTGTATTCTGCATATTGGTGTATGGATGTTTCTCACTACTATTTGTAGACCCTCTATCTAGCAGTCAGAGAGGTGTACTGCTATTACCTGCTTCTGGTTTCGTCGATAATTTGTTGATTGCATTAAGTACGTCCTTTTTCCCTTTGGCTAAGTCTTGCAATGCGCTTACTAGGTTGGAAAACTCCATTCTATCCTCATCTTCTAACATTCCTTTTCCCCTTTCAGAGTGTATACATGTTGGTTCCATGTCTTAGTTGGTAACTTCTAGTTGGATATCCTCAAATTCCTCCATGTAACTACTCCTTCTTTTCCTATAGGTTACAAAAGTGTCCTCTTCTGTATTCATCTACTTCTCATGTTCAAGCCCACAACTAGAAAGGAGCATGCTATGATACTACTACGATATCCCAAATAATGATATTCTCTAATGTTCCACTCTAGTGCTGACTCGTGCATTCAATCTCATACAAAAATATGAAATAACTGGGAATGAAAACATGCCCTAAAATGTAGCTGAATTAGGGTTAGGGTTTGCACATAGAAATTAACACTTACCACTTATATATCGGTTGATAATGCCTACAGATATAGATGCATGAATAAATATCAATATAAGTGGTCTAGTAGTTCTCCTTTCCTCTAGTGTTACCATCCCGCGGTACCCTAAGCACCCTCCATACTGAAGGTGACGTTTTTGTGGGAGGAGATGTCAGATCGGGCTAAAAATTTCTGAGCTTCTCTATCTGATGATGCCAGAGAGATGGAATGGTGCATGCAGAGGCTTGGTTGCCTCTAAGTGCCCTAGCAAATTGATTGGAAATTTTGTTGCTCACTCCCCCAACTACTCTCTTTGGCTAGTAACTGCTCCATGTGAGAAAATTGATGGTTGATAATCACTGTATGTCATATGATAGGCCAGTTGAGAAAGAGGAACCTAACATGCAGAGGAAATATTAGGTTTTGTGGTCCCAACGAATCCTTCTATGATTTCCCAATTACTTCTAGATGTAAAACGTGGATTTGCTAATAACCCTTCGGAATGTTCTAGATCTCCGAGTACTGAAGTATATGATGAATGTTGTGGATAAACCTGGATGATCTATCCCAAAAATAGACTAGGGTATATATCTCACTGTCAAACACTTGCGAGCTGAAGACACCATCTCCAACCCCAACTACCACGGCTGCATGCTATGCTATTGCTCGAAACTCTAAAATCAATCAACAATAATAATAGATAATTCATTTAGTCTCATAACCCTCTTAAATAGAGTCGCATGTACTTTTAGGGTTTCCGCTTCACTTTTGCATCCATGTAATTCTATTTTGATGTTGACTTTTTAAGCCTAAAGAAACAAGGATTCTTTTATCTGACTGATGGATGGACACTAAATGAATGTCTTGTTTTGGTCTAATTATCAAATGCCCTTAGTTAATTCCCTCTCATGCAGTACCCGCTCGAACCTATGGGAATTAAGTAGGTTAGCGGGTGTTTTTGGATGCTTAATTAGATGGGGACATCACACATGGGCATGGGTGAATGTTTCAAAAGGAACTAGCCATGACAAAAATCAAAAGAACTTGTCATAACAAACATGACAACTATATTAAAACTTACAGCCTAAGTAAATCATGAGAAATATGCTAGTAAGTAGAGTAAATAATTCATGTAATTTTATTTTTTTTACTATTTTTAGGTATGTTACACTTCAAATATTTTTTTTGCTAAAAATACAATTACTTAATTAATAATGTACATTAAAAAAATTTCAATATAAAATACTAATTCGAACAAGGAAAAGAATGACACTACTAAAGCCGACTGAGGACTTGGTTTCAACTTTCCTTCCAACCAACTGACACTCTGTTTGGTGTGTGTTTTTCACGAAAAGGCCACCCCAAAGAGCATGAATCTACTATGATAGGGAATTACTAAGGTAACATTATGTTGTCTTTTCTAACAAATTCAGAACCATAACTCTCCACGTTCTTAGTGACACTTCCAAAACTAAGCTATTAAACATATTTTAACTTAGTTATACTTAACACAGACATCTATTAATAATCTTGTAATAAGGTCCAATCTTAATTCTTATACATTAAGCACAACACTTCAATTAATATCAAGCATTTATTTTTACTTTTAATATCATAATTAAAGTTAAACTTGGAATTTAATTCTTTACTTAACTAACCCTCGAGTAGTTTATGATCATATAAATTAACATTTTAGGAGTCCTCTCATTCTATCCGTGGTAAATACAATCATTACATATATAATATAAGTTGTTGGTATGTTATAAAGTCAATTCGTCCATTGGATGTAGCTTGGGTGGTTGTTTGTATGTTATAAAGTCAATTCATCCACTGGATGTAGCTTGGGTGGTTGTTGGTATGCTATAAAGTCAATTTGATGCTTGATGTAGCTTGGATGGTTGGGAGGAATAATTCTTACCCTCTCCACCCAAGTTCAGTTCTTGAATAACAGGTAAAAAGGAGAGTGTAAAGATAGAATGTTTAGTGAAAAAGGTTGGACCAAGACCGTGGGGATTACCCTAGTTTTACATGACTTCGAAGTGCAGCAATGAAGAACTAAGGTTGTGCCTTCCCTTAATTCTTGTTAGCATACAAATTTATTTATGAATGTAAAAGGAAGAAGATAAAAGAGTCTAGAATTGTGCCCTTATCTCAATATCAGCGTGTTTATAAAGTAGATTATTTTATTTATTTTTTTCATATATGAACAAGAACTTAAACATTCAGGGTGACATTTTAGTTGGCTTTCCTCATGCATACTTAAAACTTATCTAATAGTTCAAATTGCGCTCTATCTGGTTCACTTCAGGTAGAGTGAAAATGTGTGTAAAAAATAGAATTATGGTAAGTAATTTGAGCCAATGCCAACAATTGACAACCATCGATTGTATCCCTCTCTGAAGGAGGCTACGAGGGATGAGAAAAGGGTCGGTTACATTCTCATGCCTCCACTTTCGAAAATGTGAGCAATAAAACATATGCTATAGCCTCAAGAGTTGCACTAGCACACATTCTAGAAACTGAGTCGCGGTTGGACACACAGTATACACAAATAGAAAGCAGGGGCTCTACATGGGGACACAAAGCCACGGTAAGATACAGTTTTCACATGAATAACACTACCAACTTAAAAAATAAAATTAAATAATTTAAAACTTAACAAATGAGAGAATAGAACATAAACAAAAGTGAAGGTTGGAGGATTCAAGATGAACCCCCAAGGACAACTTCCTTCATCCCAAGCATCGACTGTATCTGAAGAAAATGAGAGAATTCCAAAGGTTTAGTGAATTGGAAACCTTCTCTTTAATAGGAAAGCATTCCAAGAAAAGAAACATTTTGGATCATGAGTTGCTACATGAAGTGCATGTGAATCCCAATGTACTTTCTCCTTTGATTCTCAAATGGCTATTGAGTGATGTGTATGGAACTCTAATTATCACACTGAAGAGTAGTGGGATGATTCTACAAAATGCCAAACTCTGTCAATAGTTGTCAAAGCCAAAGAACTTCTTTACTAGAAAGAAAAACAACACAATACTCAACCTCTGAAAAGATAATGCAATCAATTATTTCTTCTTACAAGACTAAGAAATAGGAGAAAAATTAAGGAGATAAATAATGCCAGAAGTGAATTTCACAATATCAACAGAACCAACCCAATCAAAATTAGTGAAACCCTAAAACTGAGAAGCACCCAAAATGTATTGAATGCCAAACTTGTTAGTGCCTCGAATGTACTTGAGAATGCTCTTCGCTACCTTATAATGACTCTGAGGAGGATTGTTAGAGAACCTAGATACAATATTAACTCCAAAGGATATTCCATGACATGTATGAGTCAAAAACAGTAAAATCCCAACTAATTTTTGATACATTAACAAACTAACTCATAATAAATAGCAACAAGTAGAAATAGTAACACCTAAGTGTACTAGAGTAGGTGATGACTTAAAATCAACCATACCAAGGCACTGAAGTAAGTCAAGGAAACATTTCTATAGAAAAATAAAGATCCTTTCTAAATACTGAAGAACTTGTAGAACAAGAAAATAGTGTAGAATAACAAGACCTTTAATATCAAATTGTTCCATCAATGCTTGTTGAACATTCTAAATGAAGGATGAAGAACTACTTATGAAAATTAAGTCATCCAAATACAAAACCATAATCAAGATATTAGTGCTTTTCCTTCTAGTGTAAATATCAGGATGAGAATGACAACATTGAAACCCTAATGCGATAAAAAACTATCCATCTTCTCATACTAATATTGTGGTACGTGGAGCTTGTTTAAGATCATATAATGAATGTCAAATCCTACATACAAGAGAAGAGTCTTTCCAAATATAGGAGGTTTCTCCATGTAGTTTCTTTTTTGTAAATCCCCGTGCAAATAATTTCTCTTCACATCCATTTGGTAGACTAACCAGCCCTGAGAGAAAGCAAGTGAAAGCACAAGATGTATGCAATCCATGTTGGCAATAGGTGCAAGCGTCTCATCATAATCAATCCATTGAACTTGCAAAAATCCCTTGGCCACTAGTCATTCCGTATGCTTGTCAACATAACCATCTAAAACATATTTGTTTCTATAGACCCATTTGTAATGAACTAGTTGTTTTCCCTTAGGAATAGGAACAAGATCCCATGTGTGGTTCATCATCAAGGAATAATACTTCTCTATCATGGATGCTTCCCATTTAGTTTTTAGAGCAACATCATAGAATGTTATTGGATTATCTTAAATGGCATGAATCAAAAGAGAGATAGTTTTTGTTCTTGGCTGAATGTTGCAAGGAGTAGAAGAAAAATAAATGAAATCATTTGGCTCATAGACATACCAGTCATGCCTCTTTTTCTCATGAGAGATCCTTCTCAATTTTTGTTGTAGGTCAGGTTGTTCATGTGCAAAATGCTCAATCATTTTTGGGTGATTTTACTATAGTAGAGTTTCCTTACTTCTTGTTATTTAAAAATAAAATTGTGAGCAAGGTCTACACCATCAAGGAAATCTATAGAGAGTGTAAGCTCATATGAGTTTTTGAAATGCTCATCACAACATGCAGGAAATTAAAACAAAAAATGTTTAGCAATAGGACCAATAACATATATGCCTCATATATGCACAATAAATGACCAATATTATTGGTTGGATCTTCTTCTCCATACCTTTATGTTTTTCATTTTGAAGTAATGCCAATTACAAGAAATTTCAACTCAAAATGGGCATTTCAACCCTAATTCAATTTCCATGTCATATTGTGTTAGCAAATGAAATTGCTTTAAATTTCAAATACCGTATAGGTCTTAAACAAGTTTTTAATATTATTTTGGGGATAGGTATTATTAAAAAAAACTACTTTTTTGTTCGTATTTTCGACATATCTCCTTGTGTTTTTACTCAAATTTCAATCAGGAGAGCTCGTTAGATGTAGAATTAAATTTCGCATCCAATAAGTACCCACTCTACATACTTTTGATGAACTTCTCTCCCCCCAAAATAAGAAATACCAGAAAAAATGTGATGATGACATCATCATCACATTTTTTCAAGTATTTCTTGTTTTTGGGGTAATTGGGTCCATCAAACGTATGCAGAGTGGGTACTAATTGGATGCGGAATTTAATTCCACATCCAGCGAGCTCTCTCGATCGAAATTTGAGTAAAAACACAGGGATATATGTCAAAAATATGAACAAAAAAATAGTTTTTTTCTTTTCTTCCTCCAAAATTAATAAATATTATTTTATTAGTTTAACTATTATTTTACTATTTTCCTTAGGAGGCCCATTTCGAGGTGAAATTTCCTCTAATTGGAACATCTCACTACCAATACTCTAAAAGTAGAAACACCAGGCTTAAAATGGTTCCAAGCTTCCTCTGGAGTCATATGCAATATTGCTTATGACGCATTTGATTCTAATTGTAATTGACACAGTTCACTTCTTTGACCTAAAAGGGAGATAGCATGTTCTTGGTCTCAATCATGGAGTTTACCATTTTATTCATTGTCATGTTCTTTCTTTTAGCAATGCCATTTTGTTGAGGGGTGTAGGGAACATACTACTAATGCAAAATGCCATGTTCTCTATAGAAATATTTTAATTCTTGAATAATATACCCCCCCATTAGTTGTGCACAATTTTTTTATTGAATTATAGGACTACTTTTCAACAAAATCCTTGAAGGTATTGAAAGTGGAAAAGTTGTCATTCTTGAACTTAAGAAAGTACACCCAATAATGATGTGATAAGTCATCAATGAAAGTGAGTGCATAGTTTTCCCCCAAAAAAATAACGAGTTGGAAATAACATGAGATCACTATGAACCAACTCAAGAGGTGTTATAACACGTAAGACCATTCCTTTTATAAAGGGAGATTGATGTTGTTCTCCAAGATCACATTTTAAAGAAACTACATTAGAACATGAAACTTTAGGAAGTCCATCAACCATGTTTTATGTGCTCAAATGTTGCAAGTACATGTAGTTCATATGTCCAAATCCTTCATGCCAAAGAATACTCCAAGAATTAGCATGTGAAATGAAAGAGGAAATTGAGGAAGGCTCAAAATAAAAAAAACTTGTGTAGTGTGTATCAATGATCAACTCTTCCATAGGAAACAACAATATCTAGATTCTACGGTTCTTGAATAACTACATAGTTGAGTGAGAATGTGATTGTTTTCCCATCACCAAGATGACATATCTGATATATTGAAAGTAGATTGGTAGATATATCAAGAAAAAGTATAACATCATTGATGCAACCATCATTTCATTGCATAGTGTCTGATTCTCAAACCTCCAGCTGAGTAGAGTCTCCAATTGCAATTTGAGAAATGCTACAACGGATGTTGAAGGAAGTAACTCACTGGAATGAGTCATATGATGAGATTATTTTGAATCAAATATCCAACTATCAAAAGATGCATATAAAACTTGAGTATTTAAAGCATGCTCTTTACGTTTGAAGAAGGTTTTTACACAAACAAATGTGTTTTTGTATGGATTCATTTAATTCCTTGAAAGTTTCTTTAAACGGTTTGATTTTGGATGCCCTTGACCACCACAAAAGGTATGAGTTAGAGTTCCAACATAGCCAGCTAATTTTGGTTGTAAGCTTACATAGAAGCTCTTATCCATCTAACTTATCTTGGATATAATTGGGCCTCTCTCCATTATCATATATATTGGGCATTCTCTCGTAATTAAATATCATTGAGATTGATAGAGTTTCTCTTTTCTTTTACTATGAGTTTCATTCACAATCCGAGAAAACACAAGTTTAAGAGCTGAAAAACCAAAAATACTTCTACAAGAGAAAGAAAAATATGTATTGATTTATATACACAAAGTACAAGAGAGTGAATCCATTTATATAAATGGAGAATCCCAACAATTAGTTATAAATGGCGAGAGGATGATTTTAATTACTCTTACAACTCACAAAGGATATATGCATAGGAACCATATGCATTGGAAATACAAAACACTAACACTTTGATGAGACTAGATAAGTAATGGGGGTTGGTGCTAAGATTTTAGCTTGGTTGAAGCATATGAAGTGTTTTATATATCTAGTTTGGATTAAAGTATCTATTTGATCTAAGCCTAATTATTTTCTATCTTATGATAATCTTTTAACATACTCGTGATAATGACTAGAGTATCCATTAGAAACATTAAGACATAGCTTAATCTATAAGATGATATAATATATCCATTTGTCCAAATATATACTCTAAAATAATAATAGATAATCGATACTAAATCTGTTAACCACCACATCAAGCTCAAGAATTGTAGATCTAAGCCATAAAACAAATGTAACCATTACAAAATATAAGACAATATCATAAAAATCATAACAATATAATAGGAAATTTGTTGTCTCGAAACAATTTAAATTATTCGTCAATCGACACTTGGTCGAGAATACAATTTTTATTATATGGCCTTTTACGTCCTTTAACCATAAATGGATAAGTCATGTATGTATTTGTAGATGAATTGAATGCCTCTTGATATATTGAAAGTGAACTTCTTCCAACACAATGGTACATTGTTTGCTTAGTAAACTACTTATTCAATTCCTCGAGGGAAAGATGAAGGATACCTTTTATTTTATTCAAGGATTTTCTATGTTTAGAATAAGTTATTTTCAACTTTCTATCTATCTATTAGAAAACATGTCGTGATGATTGGGTCTGTTAAATTAACATAATTGCAAAGATAAAAATTTAATATTGCACAATTTTGTTAGGATAGTGTTTTTTTCATTAAAATTAACAATTTTATTAATAACAATGGTAATTTAGACAAAATTTTAGAAATTTAAATTTCTAAAATGTTTACCCTTCTTACTTATACTTCCAACGTCATCTTTAACATTAAATACCCATATTTAAAAATAAAATAAAAATATATATAAATTTTTATTTGGGTAAGCAAAATAATTTTTAGAGATGAAAACAAGTTAATAAAAATACTTTGTAATAGTAAAGATAACTTGTATACATAAGTATGTTGAAATTAGAATGTAGAAATGACATATTTAAGGAAGGTTTTGCTGAATATTTTGAAAAGATATGGTAAATATTTGTAACATGAAAATTGAGAGAAAAATTTACTTTTGGAATTAGTTTTTCAAAAGTATTTTGTAAAAAGTACCCTAAGTTCTAAGCTAAGATTCAAATTTAAGCCAAAAAATTATAAATGTTTTGTAAAAAGTACCCTAAGTTCTAAATTAAGATTCAAATTTTTAGCCAAAAAATTATAAATGTTGGTAAATGTAGATTGTTATTGTATTAAATAAAATATAGGTTTTATTATTTGTACTTAACTAAAGTTAACTTAAAACACTTTGGATTGTCTATTAACATTAATGATCACTTAAAAATAATAATATAACAAAATATTATTAATTAAAAGTTTTTCTTAATATAGGACATTAATTAATTATATGTATATGTCAAAATATAAATAAATTTTAATTTTGAAGTGAACTTGCATTAAAAATAACTACATAAAAATTCTTATTTGAGCAATTACTAGAAAAAAAATACATTTTAATAATATTGTATCAATATTTACATTAAAGTGCCGACAAGAAAAATATTAACAAATAATATGGTTTTATCATGTTAATTGAATTTAGGTTGACTTGAGAAAAGGAATGTTGTTAGTAATTAATTATTTCACTAACACGTTTGTGGCCTCCAAGAATTCAAGAAGACTCCATCACCACATCGACTCTGCCATCAAATTTTGAAAATCCATCCACCACCTTGTTTTGTAACTACTTGAATTTGTGAAAGGAGAAGCGTATCATGTCAATCTATGAAAGGGGCATTGTCATCAAAATTTTGAGTTATCAGAACTTGAAGAACCATCACCAAGAATCATATTCATCCAATAACTCTTTGAAGGGCCAATACAATCTTGATTTTATCAGCATGTTCAGAAACAAAGTATTTATTATTAATGTAATTTTGATGTAGTGAAGGTGTTAACATTCTGTTAAGTTTTGGTCAGAAGAGTTACCTGGGAATTTCATCCTTGTCGAGGGGTGTTGGGGAGGTAACTTAGTGTTCGTAGAAGGGGCTGATGGCAGACACGAGATATCATTCAGCCATTGGAATAAGCCTCGGTGGTGAATGTCGAAAGCAACAAAACAGTCTGTGGATCAGAGAAGCAGGGTAAAGAGGAGGACGTTGGGCATGCTGAAGGCATTAAGTGGGACTCATGATCAAAGGCTAAAATTGATCGGATGGCAGATCAACGACGTCAAAACATTTCGCATGGCAAACATGCCCGACCAAAGCCACTTTTCTAGATTGCGAAATAGTTTAAAGGACGGAGGCACCTAACAGTCGAGAATGGGAGCCAAGAAGATCCACCGTTGAGATTGATTTCGCATTCTAGATTTGCAAGGACACAGAATTAATTTTGGAATTGTGAAAATTGGTATGGGATGCTCAGATCGATAGTCACTATGAGAATAGAGGGAGATCAAGGGTTATAGTTCATTTCGCAATCTTGATTAGCACAGAGGGAAATAGAACCTCACTTCGCGAAGACTAGTAGGGTCTACCAGATCAACAATTGTGAAGAAAATCGATCTTGATCTAAGGTTGAGCTGCACACATGCAAAGTAGGGAAAGATGTAGCATAATGAACTTCACATACCTACGGTTCAGATCACAAAGAGTAATATCTACGGTGCAAGCTTCCTGGGAAGGGCGTGAATGTTATGTTGTGTGAAAAGCTATAAAAGGGTCCACGTGAAGTTCCAAAGGTTTGTCTTTTCTGAAACCTTGAATCCACCGAATATCCAACCACATACAAAGTGCTAACATGGACCAACTAGGAGACTATGTTGCAGAACAAGGTAGGCCCCTGATACCCTCTCATTGCTATTTAAAAATGGACGTAATAGAAGTGGTAGGGGTGAGAGATGATGTAGAACCTGAGGCCACAGGTTGAAGGGTAGAAGAGAGTTTGGTAGATGATAATGCCGAGATTTTTGATATTATACTGGCGGGAGAAGCTATTGAAACCACCAAAGGTAAACTAGAAGTTCTTAAGGACTGAGGTGGAGATACCTACGATGTTTTTAAAATTTCTTCCATTTCTTCTATGTTGGCCAAACCCCCCATTTCCCTGAGTTTGTCGAATGGTGTACAGATAATTTCTCCGTCACCGAAGGTGTCATTATGAATAAATCAAAGTCTAAAATCCCTTGCTCAGTCCAAGCTTTCGTCATCTGCAAAACCATGCATATCCCAGACAATTTCGTCCATATATCCCAAGACTACCAGGAATAAAATATTATACGTTGTTTTAGATAGTCTACAGACGAGAGTAAAGAAACCTTCCTAAAGGCCTGTTCTAAACCAAATAGTGAACCCATCGACCTGTATTACCCTATTGACCTCAACCAATTCAATGAAGAAACTCAGTGGTGTATATCCCTAGCTAGTCAATTCCTAGGTCTAGATACTGACACTTATGTCACAGAGACATTATTGAGTCTTTTGATCATCTTGAGTACTTGTTCGGCCAAACCTGAATTGCCTAGACAATCCTATCAATATTTATGCCTTAAGTTTGATGAGTTCCTGGCCGAGAACATCTGTTCTCAGTTAGCGAATTTCCACGGCACTAGAATGTTCAGATTCTAGTCCTTTTTGGTGAGGATGCTTATAGCTTATAATGAGGAGGACCTACAAGTACCAGAATTGGAAATCACTGCTGATACGGCCACGGATTACTGTAGATTCATGAACAAAGTGATGGCTGAAATATACGACCTCTTCTTTCAAGAAAGGTTACCTAGGGTTTTCCCTGAGATGAGGAAAATGCTGTAGGTGTCAAATAGTAAGAAGATAGGGGATTGATTCCTCACATAATTTGAAACAACCATAAGGTTGTATGGCATCATACATCCACCCTACATTCTGGCAGCTTTTCTAACTGCCAGGGTTTTCTCCCTGGAATTGATCCAGCAAAGACTCATTGTTGAAGAAGAGCACTTCTTGAACTTTAAGAAAAGCTCAAATTTGAATTTTTCATGGGAAGTAAGACCATACACAATTAGAAGTAGGGTTTCTTTTCCCCTTGTTACCAACTTGCTTAGAGGCATGCAGTTTTCCCTGGGACAAGTGGTAAATTATCACCCTCGCCAGATAATTTCCAAAAGGAGGAAATATCACAAATGCAGGCCTTTCAAACACACTGAAATACCTGGACTTAGAGAAGTAGCAAACTAGGACAATTTCCCTAATCCTTCCCCAGTGGATACCCGCATAGAGCAGGGCACTGGCTCACAGCTACCGAGGGTAGCTTCTACCCAAAGAGAATTGGCTACAGTAGTTGCAATAGACAGAGGATTCTCATCACTGGTCACCTATTCAGTGATTTTGATAAAAAGAGAGGGTCCAGAGCCCATGGACATCGAAGAAGTGGACACGACGAGCATACCCAAGAAGAAGAAAATAGAACAGAGACAGCAATTGGTGCAGGTTAAAATGGACCAAGAAAAGAGACATGTGAATAAGAAGAATTTAGCAAAAGAACAACAACAGGATGAACCCAAGCTAGCCGAATCGCAAATACAAGACTATGTATTTGACGGGAAGACTCCAAGCAAGCATGCATCCAAGGAGGAATGGCTAGGATCTTACTGAGAGAGGGCTAATAAAACTTTCAAGGAGACAACAGAACTATATAGCGAGGCATTGTTGTTGCGCTGAAAACTGTAAGAGATCATTTCACTGACACCCTTAGATTAGCCTTGGCAATGGGGAACAAGGTGTCAGAGGTTAGTATGAACCTCTCAAAGGTTCCCACTACTGACATAATACACCTCAACAAAGAGAATGGAGATATATTGAATGCCAGATTGCTTAAGGCTACCATACAGATGTCCAAGCTGGAGGAAAGTAAGGAAAAAAATTTAAATCTTTTAAGCAAGGTGAGAGTAGAGAATAAATCACTCAAAACCCAAATCAACAATTTATAGAATGAATCTATGCAAATAGAAGGACCTGCACATAAATGGATTTTGGCTCAGAAATTGCTCAATGATAAAGAGAAGGAGATCCAGACTCTAAAAAATAAGTTAAAAATCCCTGCCACCCAGCTCGCCCAAGTGGAAGAATTGGCTGACTTTGAAAGAGAAAAAGATACATTGAACACTAAGCTTACCAACTGCAAAGCTAAGCTGCTAAAGCTCAAATAAAAGGAGAGGCAGTGAGAAGCAGACATCCAGCTTTTGAAGAAAAGTGATGCAGAATTAAAAACCAGATTAGCGATGAAAGAAAAGGAGCTTCAAGGAAGAAGTGCGGAGAGTACAATTCAATCCACAAGTGTGGATGGAGAGATACCGGTTCCCTCTCTAGAGCAATGTCCCAAATAGGCCTAAAAGATACAGAGCTCATTAAACTAAAACAACAGATCGAGGAACTGGAAAAAGAAGGGGCCAAAGAGAAACAACGAAGAGAAAAGACAGAAGAGAAATGCCAAGGACTGATTCAACAAAATGCCAAGTTAATCCAACAAGTGATCAGTAAACTTTCCCTGCAAGGTGCTAGACATTTGATCTGAGATCAGATAATTATAGAAGCTAACAAGTTCTAGCCTTATCTAGACTTCATTGAAGAACAGGAAAGCGCTATGTATAGGCCAAGAAAAAAGTCCTCACATTATTAGGAGAAATATAGAAAAGGCCCTTGGAAATAGCAAAGAAGCCATTACTTTCTTGAGCTCTTTGTCAGACGATTCTGTCAAACGATACGGTATCCAAAACATGGTTGTTGTTTTCTCCATAGCTAGAAAGGTATTTGCTAAGCACAGGATGTTGGAGACTGTATGGGTCAAAATAGAAGTTAATGAGCATAAATTCTTGGAGGTCATCAATCTATTCAAACCACTAGTAAGCAAAGGAATCCCTTTTTTCTGGGAAGAAAAGGGTCCTGTATTGTCCCAAAAGGAGTATCGAGAGTGCTTGGTGCACGCTAATTAGACAACAACAAGTTTGGAGATATGCAACAATCATTGTTAGGGAATTTTATTTTTGACAAATTGACTAGTGATTTTGAATTGTTGTTTTATTTTAAAGCCACATGCGCCGAGATCCCTGAGAATTCATACACGGAAACGATGGAGCTCAAAGCACAAGCATATAACATGGCCATTGCAACCCTGCCTGGTCCTGATTTATGGAAAGTCATTCAGCAATATGGGTCGACCAAATTCAAAATGAATCCGTAGGAGTGGAAATGATAATACGTGGGAATTTTTCTCTACGTTGCACACTCGTCCCAACGGTCACCTCTCTCGGAACTTTGTACAGTTGCCACCCACCAGATGGAAGTATAGGAAACTCTCGTACAGATTTCCTCCTACATTCCACATTTAATTGTTTGGTCGTTTCATGCAAATCACAGCCGATGTGCCACCTAAGAGTTTGTTAGAAGATTTCCTTCAGTTGTAATATATTTTGACTCCTAGATGTCGGTATGGGAAGTCCACATGCTATAAATATACTTCTTGAAGAAGGAGAAAGGGTTGAAACCGATGTAATTTTGCTGTGTATTCTTTCAAGAGAATTTTAATAAAATTGCAGAGCCGACGTCTGAGTTTCATACAGGGATTCATGTGTTGTCCGTATTTGGAGTCTGTTGCTTCCTTTCTTATGTGAATGTTTTTCCAGTTTATCTCTCCCATTTTATATTTCATATCTGAACGTAGTTTATAACAGTTTGGAATTCATACTTTCTATGATCCATTTGTTGTTTCATATATTCACCAAAGTTTTCTTCTAAAGTTAATAGAGAATTAATTTCTCAATGCTCTGTGTTGATGGTTTGTTCATCTTCTTTTTTTCCACCATACAATTATAAATCGACTATGATCGAGTGGCTATCTTGCCCTTGTGTTGAAATCGCTTGCATAAGTTCTGTTTATTTCTATTACATATCTTGACTCCATCGCCCAATGGTTTTGTGTTTTGTTTCAACCAATCCTACAAATAATTTATAGTTTCACTTGCATATATCTGGCATTGTTAACATTTGGTGAGAGATCCCTCTCAGAAGAGAAAAAGGCCAGTTCTCTCTTCGAAAGTGGTTTTTCTATTACCTGGGAGCAAGCCTTCAACAACCTTTGGCTCAATTATAGTGATAACAAACTGGCACCATTGTCGGGGATGATATTGAAGATCATCCCTGGGAACAATGACAAAGAGATGAACGATTTCAGGAAAGAGATTCCTGGGGGCAAACAGAAATTTCTGAACTCGTGAGAAGGTTGTATGTTTGTCCTAGTGACTCCACACCCATTTGACCAGTATCACACTAGATATCCTGGCTTCCAGAAAGATCCACACTAGAGGTAACCCTGATCCTGAGACTATACAAAGTGTGGATAATCCAGAAATAATACTTATAAATAGAAATAAAGAGAAAGTGGATTTTTCATTGTTTGGTGCTTCATCATCTCAAGATTTGTATGGAATAGCGGAACCTGAATGGGGGGTTAGGGATGAAAAATTACTAACCAAATCTAAATCTAAATCCGACATAAGGAAAGTTTGGGTTAGCCCTAATACACTGCAATCCTATTTGTTTGATTCTTTGTGGCTGAACCTAGAGACCCCACCAAAAGTTGAAGAGATAGACCCTATCTTTCAGAAAACCCAGTTGCCTAACCCCCTATATTTTCCTAATCAACCTACCCCAATGGATGCTTCAAGATTTTCCCCGTTAGCCCTACCTCTGGTTCTACACGACCTCCCCTTGAATTACACCCAAAGAATCACACTCTCTGACGGGGAGGGAAATGTCTCAGCAAGATATTATGTGGATAATTTTGATGACTTCATCAACCTGAAAGAGGTGGATGATGTAGATGTCAAAATGTGGTTGTTTGCTTAGAGTTTGTGTAGGGAATCCAAGAAGTGGTACAAAGATTTGCCACCTAGGTCTATCCACAGCTTTGCTGGTTTTCAAACGATATTTCTAGAAAGGTGGGATGATAAACAAATCCCGTTATAGGTCTTGTCTCAATACAACAATATCAAGAAAGGAGGTTTTGAATCATTCCATGAGTTTTCCAGCATATTCATGCGGTTCTACAACTCGATACCTGCCAATATCAAACCTTCGCCCGGGGCGGCTAAACTTCATTACACTAATGTATTTAAAAATGATTTGGATTTTTTATTGAGAGAAAGAAATTCAAACACCCTTCGAGCCATGTTCACTAATGCCCTATAAGTAGAGGCCAATATGATGGCATGTGGAAAAATTAAACCAAGGGCGGATGTTGACAAAAGGAAAGTTAGAGAAGAGGCACACCCCACTACTTCTGCCTCTTCATCCAGTGATATAAAATTTGAGATGATGCTCGAAAATATGGAAAAATTGATGGACAGGATAACGGTGGAGGCTAAGCTGATGAACCTAGAGCAGAATGAACCTCAGATAAGGAATCCTAATTTTAGGAGGCAAGTCCCTCCCCCACTCCAACGAAATAGACCAAGGGATGTGAGGAATCCAAGAAACCAAGAAGAGTAGCCAATCGGGCCTCCTTTCCTTGAAAACTATGTGGCTGTCGAAGATGAAGCTGAGTCCCTCGAAGATCATATCCATCAGTTCGATAATTCAGACTCTGAGATTTACTTAACTGAAGAGGAACATGATATATGTTCGCTCAAGTAGATGATAACACCCTTTTGGAGGAGCAAGTCGGTAAGCCAACTTGAATGATAGCCAACTTAGTCAATTAGCCGACTAAGTCAGTTAGCTGACTAATCAGAGGTTAGGTCAGCCACATAAGGTCGCGTTGGTTCATCGAAATAGGTAGTTATTTGTAACTGTTTGTAATTCATATATATTAGGCTGTTGAGCCAGATGAGAACTCGGTTCAGTTCTTTGTATTGTATGGACCCTTTCATTATAATATAATATGTTATTCTACTTACTTGTTCTTGTCTCTTGTCTCTGTTATGTATTTCTGTTATTAATGTGTATTATTGGTAACGCTATGTGATCTGTGAGATTACAACATTGGTATATGACCTTTTTTGAGAGAACTTCACGAGCAACTAAATCCGAAGTCAAAGCACAATTTCTATCGTTCTTTAAAAATCCATATGTAAAACATCTGGCAGCAAAGAAATTAAAGACAATATCACAAAAGCTAGGAGAAATTGTCCACAACTATGACAAACGCTAGAAATACCTTCTCCGCCAGTTGAATTATGTCATTGATGAGCAACTATTAATCCAGTGGTTTCTTGCAGGTCAGTCACAGAAAATTTGTCGACACATTAGTCTGGAGACATTTAAAACTTATGAAGATGTGTTTACGAAAGCTCTACAAGTGGAAATGGATGAACACATTCCATCATATCCCACGGATCACAAACTAGAGGAATATCTTGAGATCATGCAAAAATCTCTAAAAGAGATAAACATTAAGAGTTAGGATATTTGGTGCATGAAATGCTCAATGGTTGGACATTCAAAGGACAATTGTCGACTGGATATTAGTCGACAAGATGTTCGTTTTGTGCAAACAAAATGTTTCTGTGACATCTGCTATGAGCATCGAGAGCATACCACAAAATATGGCCCATTCAACATGAATAATGGCAAAGCATCATGGTTCGCAATATATGAAACTAAAAATCATAACACCTATGACTACCACCTGAATCTAAAAAATCGACAAAATTATCAGGCGGTATATCAGACTAACGCAGTTGCACAGAACAATGAGCAACGAAACAATGCACAAAATGACCAAAATAATCAAAGGTACGAAGGTCATCTGTATGAATGCCAATTTGACAACCGACATGGAGGCTATGGAAGTCGAGGTCAATTCTCTGGTAATCGAGACAACCGACCACCTCAGCCCATCCAATGTTTCACATGTTACAAGGAAGGACACCGATATGCAGACTGTCCATACAAGGATGGGACTGACCTAAAATTTTGTACTAGTTGTGGAGTAGGGAATCACTCATTAGAGGATTTCCCTACTATGCTTGAAAAGATAAGTAAAAAGAATAATGTTAATGTCTTGTCGTGTGTCCAAAAACATGATATTATCAATACAAAGAATTTACATATTGTAACCCGACAAGGGATGAAAAATGGGAATGATAACCCCCAAATAAGCAAGATAAAATAAAATAATGTTTATCCTGACCCAGTTAAAGAAAAACAAATATATAAACATGCAACAAATATATTTAGATAATTTGCTCGACAAGAAGAAGAAGATGATAATCGACAAGACACAGTAAAAGAGCTAATACATTTGGTACAAAAAGATAAAACAGTATCGCAATTCATCAACTTACTATATAAAATAAAACACAACAAAAACACTGAAAAAAAAATGAAGAATATCTGCAGCCTAAACCAAAAAGATAAAAGTGATGCCAACCCACTAGTCGACCTGGAAATTGAAGGATACCATGTCCAACAAGTTGTACTCGATTTCGGATCACAGTTAAATATTATGACTTGAGACACATGGGAACAGTTAGGTAGACCTCGATTATATGAATCAGGCATATACCTGAAACTAGCCAACCAAGGTCTAATTGAACCTATTGGAGTTTGGAAAAATGTTGACACAACGATAAAAGGAATATTGATCAAAGTCAACTTCGAAATTATTGACCCTAAGGAAGGATCGAGTTCCTTCCCAGCGTTAGTAGGTCGACCTTGGGGGAGAAAAATGAAAGCCTCGATATCCTTGGACAAAGAAAGAATAAAAGTAAAGGGGAATGGAAAAAAATTCATAGTACCTATTCATCCATCCCAAGGAGAACCTTGGACAAAACCAATTAATGAAGAAGTTGACATCCGACAACTATATCAGATACAGAATAATGAAGATTACATAGAACCTAATACATATGGTGAACTTTACTTAGGAAACCAAGACTCAGTAGGATACAATTCATATGCAAAACTATATAATTGGGATGTTGAAAACTATTAAACAAAAGCAAGAGAATTCTGGACCATTCAAAAATTATAGAAGAAACTAGTCAGACAATGCTTTGTGGTGTCCAGCATCCCAAAAATATTTGAGAAGAAAATTAGGGAATATCCTACCTTGCAACCAACCAATACAAATACCACAAAAATCCCAAGGTATAAATAAATAGAGTCATTAGTTATGCATGTAGAGCAAGTATCTAGGAACATTGGTGAACATGGCGGATTACAAAGTTTAGTAGAAAATTTTACAGGACAAGCTGCTAGATGGTGGGATACCCATTAGTCAAGACTGCAGACATGGACAACAACTTTGACTTATTTTGTAGAAAGATTTGGAGGAAAGAAGTTAACCAACCAGGCTCAGATACCTATATTTACCCAAGGACAGGATCCAGAAAACCATATAAAGACATGTGAAAAGGAATGGAGAAAATTTGGATATAAAGATGAACGTACATGGCCACACTTATTTCCATCAACACTTGCCGACTTACCAAACAAATGGTACAATATGGAAGAAGCTCGGGGTGAAACATTCCTATGGCATGAACTCAAAGAGAATTTTATCAAAGACTTCAACTTTGAACCCTAAAATGAGAATTTGGTTGAAACTGCAAAACAAAACAAAACATTTATACAAACGACAGAAAACAAAACCCTAAGGAACAACCGATGGACAATAAACTGTAACAATATACAAACCGGGACAATACCACAGTCAACAAGACTACAATTGGAAAATGAAAATTTGGAAGGGAAAAGCTTTAGATGGAAATCAAACCATGTCGAAATGACCAAACCTACTCGCATAGTACTCAAAGTTGAAACAACCAACAAGGAGGATACCGACCGAATGACTACAGCAGACTTCCCTGCCACATTTTCAGAGTTTAAGGAAGGAATTTGACCAATCAATGAAGCTAAAGCATCGGAATGGCTAGATGCTAAAGTCAAAACTAGAGAATTCGACATATCAAATGATGATCGACCAAAAATAGCAAAAATTGGAGACTACTGGTCTGAAGCACAAACAACAGAGACCACAAACCTACTAAAAGAATTTTAGGATGTATTTGATAGAGACTATAAGGATCTTAAAGGTCTAGTACATGAAATGGCCGAAATGAAGATCGACATTAAACTTGATGTTTGACCTGTCAAGAAAATACCATATAAACTAGCTCATAAATACAAAGAGATAGTCAAGAAAGAGATTGATAACATGCTTGTAGCAGGAATCATCTACCCTATTGACCAATCAGAATGGGAAAGTCCAATGGTGGTTCAACCAAAGAAACATGATCCAA
Source organism: Pseudotsuga menziesii (assembly GCA_001517045.1). Classification (NCBI taxonomy): domain Eukaryota; kingdom Viridiplantae; phylum Streptophyta; class Pinopsida; order Pinales; family Pinaceae; genus Pseudotsuga; species Pseudotsuga menziesii. Next base: position 191,242 of record LPNX010773338.1, on the reverse strand, counting down.
CCAACCTAAGGATCTGTGTCGACTTCAGAGAACTCAATAAAGTTACATTAACAGACGCATTTCCAACTCCCTATGCAGATGAAATCTTAAATGAGGTAGCAGGACATGAATGTTATTCTTTTACAGATGGATTCTCAGGTTATAATCAAGTACCAATAGCCAAAGAAGATCAGAAGAAGACAACATTCGTATGTGAATTTGGCTCATTTGCTTACAGCGTTATGCCTTTTGGACTTAAAAATGCACCTGCAGTCTTTTCAAGGATTGTGGTTAAAACATTTCAGGAGTACATTTACAAAACAATGGTAGTATATTTCGATGATTTGACAATATACTCTACACTAAAGGACCATTGTAAATGGCTAAGACTTATGCTGGATTGATGTTGACAAATCCAACTATCACTAAACATTAAAAAGTGCATATTTCTAACTCGTATAGGAATACTATTAGGACACATTGTATGTAAAGAAGGTATTAAAGTCGAATTCGTAAAAATAAAAATCATCCTCGACTTAAAACCTTCGATGAATCCAAAACAAGTCAGGGTACTACTTGGTCATACAATATACTATAGAAAATTCATAAGACATTATTCAGACATGACATACCCATTGGAAGAATTGCTAAGAGATGATCAGGAATTTAGCTAGACAGAGGAGTGCAACATATCATTCGAAAAACTAAAATGAAAGATAGTCGAAGCACCCATCCTGAGGTTTCAAAACTAGTCGATCAAATTCCATGTTCACATCGATGCATCAGGCCTAGCAATAGGAGTAATCCTAACTCATCCAAGAGATGATGGAATGGACTATCCTATAGTTTACAGTAGCAGGAAACTAAACAAAGCTGAAAGAAACTATTCGACAACCGAAAGACAAGCATTAGGAATGGTCTTTACACTACAAAAATATTGACACTATCTACTAGCTAATCCATTTATCTTTTACACTGACCATCAAGCACTAAAATACCTCATAAATAAACGTCTACACCATGGAAGAATTTATCGATGGCTACTTCTATTCCAAGAATTTTAATTCGAAGTCATTGTTAGACCAAGTAAGCTAAATGTCGGTCTCGACCACTTATCCTGAATCGACATAGGGGAGGAACCAACAGGAGTCAAAGATGACTTACTGGATGCACATTTATTTCAAATAGAAGCAGTCTCGGTAGAGTTAGAGGAAATAGCTCAGTTTTTAGAAAATGGACAAGCACTAGAAAGCATGAGTATGAAGAAGAAACAAATCTTAGCCATGAAAGCTACACCATATAGTCTCATAAATGGATTCCTATATAAAATGGGTTTAGACAACATCCTCAGAAGGTGTGTACTAGAACATGAAATAAATAATATTATGTATGAAGCATATTACGGACCTGCAGGAGGACATTTCCAAACATATACAACTGCAAAGAAAATCCAACAATCAGGGTTGTGGTGGCCAACACTTCACAAAGATTGAAATTTTTTTGTAAGCCAATGTGACAGATGTCAACGGTTGGGTCGACCCCTACCTAGTACAGAAATTTCCCTGATATCAGTAAACCCAAGTTTTACATTTAAAATTTGGGCCATCGACTTCATAGGACCATTTCCTATACCAGCAAAAAGAACAGGTGCAAGGTACATAATAACTGCAGTCAAATACGCAACCAAATGGGCAGAGGTAGAACCATTCGAAACATGTTCCAGCGAGATAGCTGCTAAGTTTATATATGAGAATATCATTACCATATTTGGATATCCATTAACCTTGATCAGTGACTAGGGAACACATTTCATCAATAAAACTATTAAAACATTAACAGACCAGTTCCAAATCGACCATCGACAGAGTACAACTTAACACCCTCAATCGAATGGAACAATTGAAGCATTTAACAAAACATGAAAAAAAGGTTTAACAAAAATATGTAACATCGACAGAGACGACTAGGATTTAAAGATACATGCAGCACTATGGGCATACAGAATGACATATAAGCGTTCAACCGACCAAACAACATTTCGACTAGTTTATGGACAGGAAGTAGTAGTTCCTCTACACTTTTGACAATAGACACATATTATCGCAGAAATTTTGCATGTCGATGTCGAACAAGGAAGAAAGGACCGACTATTGCAACTAAGTAAACTTGAAGAACACCAACTAATCATGTTACAACATCAAGAAATCCAGAGACAACAACAGAAGGCATGGCACGACCGAAACATCAAAAACAAAAACCTGTCGATAGGAGACCTTGCCTTACTATACAATAGTCGAGTAAAAGGAAAACCCAAAAAGAAACATACAGAATGGATGGGACTCTATGTTGTTGAAGAGGTACATGCCAATGGATCAGTTTGACTAAGGATGTTACAAGGCATAGTATTTCAGAAACTTGTTAATGGTACCCGACTAAAGCGGCACAGAACCGAAACCAGTTCAAAAAAAAAACCGACCATAACGATTGAACAAAAGTTATAAAAACCTGAAAATAGAAATACTAAAATAAGATCAAAAAACATAAAACAGTATGACAGGAAATCACCATCATGACAACCGACATCACGCCCATCAACATAACACCATCGACCGCTCACATAACCGGTATCGACCAATTACCTCGGAAGTCCCATCCCACCTTCATGACTACGAACAACAAAATAAAATCACCATTAACGCAAACTCAAGTGTTCATGCTGGATGATCACATACGCCATTAATACACCCATCGATAAAAATGTCAAACGCATCAACTATAAATACTGAACTGCCAAAAGATGAGTTACAGCATTCCAAATAGAGAGAGCGACTTAGCTACTAGATGACTGGAAACCAAGAATACCGAAGCAAAATCAACCAACAGACCAACAAGATGGAACCTAAACAAACCATAGCTGCATCCAAGGCTAAAGAACTACATACCGCAGAGACACCATTGATGAGGAGACTCAAATTCATCAAGAATGCTAAGGTTCAGGAGGGCTCATGGGCGAAACTATGGGCCGAGATTAAAGAGTGGGATTATGTCGACAAAAGGCCTATAGAAGCTGCAGAGAAAATCAACCATAGTACCATTGTAAACTACAACAATGCACCGATCATTGCCAGTTTTGGAGGCACAAAGGAAATAGCGATGAAATTTATCATAAGCCGGTATCATAATGGTAGATTTTACTTCGACCGACTGGTTGAAATATCTGGGGAAGTAATTTCCAAATTGACTGGGTTATCAAACCAAGGTGAACCATTACTAGTCGAGATCAAAGAAGAGATAGTAGAAGAGATAATAGGATCAACATCAGGAAAAAAATCCAAAGGGCTAATTATTAGCCAAATACAAGCTTGAATGCTGTAAATAGTGACCAAAATCATAGCCACTACACTTACACCGACAGGTCGAGGAAGCGACCTCAAACTGGATATGTTGGAGGCAGTGGATACCATTGCTGACACAAGAAAAATATACATATGGGTTGAGTATGTCGTCGACATGCTCAAAGGCATCTGTGAAAAATTCTAGGAGTCAAGAGGGATCATAAGGTTTCCATCCCTTATGATATGGATAGTCATGTACTCTTTGTACCCTGTCGAAGACAAATAGTTTCAAGAACCGACAAAGTTCCATATGTGGAGATTCAAACCATTCTCTCAAAATGGAACATTGAAGGAACTAGCAAATGGAAAAGTGTTACTAGAAAATTGGTTCCAACAACTGAAAGTTCGCATGACTAGATGGACGGTGCCTCAAAACATCTGACGAAGTTTTCCCAAAACTGTTCACATCTAGTTAGATCTCGACCATACTACGGTGTGGTATATGCAGGGCACCAAAGCAAAGGCAAAAACTCTCGACTATTACCCGACAGTCGAAGAAATTTTCCAAGAGTTGGCTTGACAATCGGGCACAAAATTTTTGATACCAGCAACGGAAAAAGAAATATACATGTCAATAGAAGAGCCACTGACCGACCAAGAGAAAGAAGAGGATTATGAGCTCAGCTTATATATAGGCACAATTGTGTTGGACGAGACACTTGCAGAATGCACTGGTCGACTGCAAATTATAATCAGACCACCAACACTACAAAGGGAATAGACACAAGCATAATAGCTAGTGACCAATCCAGCTGAAGAAATCCTTGTCTCAACAAAATACTGAGGGGGAGAAATAGAAACTGAAAACCCTGATTATGCTGTCACCAAAGAAAATATACACAAATTGTTGAAGGAGATAGCAGCCTCAAGAAAAATAAAAAGAACCCAGGAATAGGAGCAGGGGAAGGGTAAGTGCAAGATTATCATCGCATAGTCCTCGAAAGATGAGGAATAAATAGCAGCTACAGCCTGTGACATTATAAAAGATGTTGCAGAAAACAAAATTCCCGTTGAGACCCAATTCCAGAGATTTGTCGAAGCAGGGGCACAACAAGGTCGGCCAAAGAAGGAAAAAAGCACAATCACTTCAATGGATAAAAATGTTGTGGATCTTGTGTCTACACCTCCACCCCCATCCCCAACGAAAATAATGAAAGAACTAATTCCAGACCCTCCTTCCATAATCCCAATCAACATATACAAGAATGCTATATTGGATACCCTGAAGGAGAAGTTTGACCGCGACAGAGACCTCTAGGCATACGTTGAAAAATTGCCTAAGTTACTAACGTCGGTTCAAAAGCTCACCACCAAAGCCCCTTTGTTTGAAGTTGGTGGATCCAGACTGACTGCTCCCCAACCTGGCCAAGTACTCCAAAGGCCAAGGACTTTTGCAATTGTGAGTTTGACATTTGAGAGAACCGCCAACAAAGAATTTGAAGTTGTTGCAATTCAGACCACATCTATCATTCCGACCAACCCCAAACCCAACCTACCATCCAATGAACCGACCGGAGATGTAGAAGGAGAGGACATGGAAAAAATAAATCGATAAATCAAGGAACTATTCTCTGACCTCGAGGAAAAATAACCTCCGCAAATCCACAACTCCTCTCTCGACCATATCTCCACTAGTCCAATCACACCAGACCATTCACCAACACCATCACCACCGCTTCACCACCCAAAGCCTCTAATCCAACCAGCTGCACCTGAACCACCTCCACCACAACCATTAGCACCAGCTACACCCACATTTAGACCCTCTAAATCCAACCAACCAGAAGCACAACCATCTGCAATAGTTATCCAACCAGCCCAACTAGAAATACCATCGACCACTGTTAACCAGCAACCAGACAATCCAATTTTGACTGTTGCAGGTACACAGGTGTCAAACCAAGTAGAGAAACAAAAGCACAAAAGAAAGAAAGACAAAAAGAAGAAGTACCATCAAAGACAGATGACAATGGTCCACATCAGTCAACTCGGGTCGACCACTACAGTCGATCCAACTAAAATGAGGGATGGAAAATTAGGGCAACTCTTGGAATCAATGGCAAATGAAGCAAAAACAAGGAGCCAAAACAGACACAAGGAGCTCGATGATAACGAAAAAGAACAAGTCAAGTTCCTTAACAAATGCAGAAACTTGGTGCAATCTATGATGCCAAGTCCGACAGAGGTCGACACCGACAAGCCATTAGAAAGAGCTTACCAGCTATATGAGAGCATGGTATCGGTGCTATAGGGACAAAGGCAGGATACAAAACAAGAGCAGAAAGAAGAAACAGTTCGACTGCTGACACAACAACACACAACTTTTGCAGAAGCATACAAGGTACTACAAGATCACATGGAGGAGTCAGTCATTACAGAAGAAGTACTGAGAGATTAGCCTGCATATTATGGACAAGTCTATCAGCAAGTTTGAAAAACCCGACAAGAAATATAAGAGATCGAAAAGAGAAAAAGCATAGAGGTAGAACTCAGGAGCAAAATTGAAAATGAAATAGTGCTCGAAACAGCTAAATTGCAGAAGCACGAGTGACAAGCACACCAGTGGGTGCAACAAGCAATTTCAAATCTAGAAAAATTAGACATCATTTTCCCACAGATGAGATGAATTTTTGAGGCAACAGAGGAAAAGAACCAGTTTATGGGTCCTCACATGGAGAAGATAGCAGAATTTTCCATTCAAGAAAAAATGTTGATATTATCAAGTCTGACTACATTAACAATCGACATCTAGAAAATACTGCAAAGTTGGACAACATTTCAACATCAACTGGCAGTGACAACTAAAGCAATTTTTGAATTCTGTGTGCAGAAAAAACCAACAATTAGACTTCACATCCCATGAAGACCAAGCATAGAAATAACCACCTAAGGACATGCAAAGAATTTTTTTTGTACCTCCCTATTTCTTCGGGACAAAGAAACGTTTTGTTTGTGGGGGAGATGTCGGACGTGCAAGTCGGTAAGCCGACTTGAATGATAGCCAACTTAGTCAATCAGCCTACTAAGTCGGTCAACTGACTAATTAGAGGTTAGGTCGGCCACATAAGATCACATCGGTTCACCGAACCGACAGGTAGTTATTTGTAATTGTTTGTAATTCATATATATTAGGCTATTGAGCCAGATGAGAACTCGGTTCAGTTCTCTGTATTGTATGGACCCTTTCATTATAATATAATCTGTTATCCTACTTACTTGTTCTTGTCTCTTGTCTCTGTTATGTATGTCTATTATTAATGTGTATTATTGGTAACCCTATGTGATATGTGAGATTACAAAAGACCCTAACAGGGGAATTGGAGCAATATCATAAAGGGTATATGCATGCTATAGACGATGTCAGGAAGATCAAGTTAAGAAGTAGGGACGTTTCTCTACATAAGGGAGGATTAAACCTAGACCAGCCTTCTAGTAGTTAGACCGGGCCAGGGAAAGGAGATGAAAAACAAAAGGGGGCGATAGCACCTAGAGAAGTGGAAAAGGGGAATAGTAATGTGAAAGAGTTGGATCCAATGGCACTTGTCGAACTAGAAAACACCCACCCCCCCATGTTTAACCTCCAAAACGAGCTAGCTAAGTTGAAGGTCTGGATTGCTTTCAATGAATTATTGAGGAATCAGGAATGCAGGGACACTATAGCGAAGATGATTGCAAATCAAGGAGAAGCTCACCCGAATATCTTGGAACTGATTAAAGACAACCATACTATTATTCTAGGATCTAAGATTGACAGCATGGATAGTGAAGATGAGGAGGTGCCCCCCTTTTACATGAGCTTAAATATACATGATATGGTGTTACACAATGCTATGCTCGATTCAAGAGCCTCACACAATCTAATTCCAAAGGGAGTGGTGGAAAGCCTGGGATTGTAGATTACAAGGCCTTATAAAGACCTGTATTCCTTTGATTCTAAGAGAGTAAAATGTATGGGATTGATCAAAGACATGGTTGTATATTTAAATAAGTTTCCATCTAAAACTGTAGTCATGGATGTCATTGTGGCTGACATTCCTCCCAAGTTCATTATTTTGCTGTCAAGGTCTTGGACTTTGAAACTAGAGGGTAGCTTGCAAATGGACATGACCTATGCGACAATTCCTGTTCGAAACGAAAACAAAAGGTTATACATTGAGAGGAGGTTGCCTTACGTCGTGAGCAGTCAGGATCAGCCCGACATCCATCATGTTTATTCTGTTAACACAGACTTGGAGTCCTCTATTTTCTTCAATGATATATCTCCTTGCAACTCAAAAATCATTGTGCCACGGAAGGGTAAAAAGGATAAAAAAGAGAGCAGCAAGCTGGAAGCTTTGGAAAGGAATCAGAAGGATGAAGGACTGTGGAAGATGTATTTCGACAGCTCGGTGGCTAAAGTGGGTGCTGGCACAGGTGTGTATATAATCTCCCCCATTAAGGATACCAAATCTTACTCTTATAAGTTGATTTTTGAATGCTCTAACAACGTAGCAGAGGATGAGGGCTTGTTGCTGGGCCTGCATGCACTAAAGGATTTAGGAGCAAAAAGGGTCCAAATTTTTGGGGATTCACAGCTTGTAGTAAATCAGGTGAGTGACAACTATTAAACTAGACATCCAAGAATGAGAACTTACTGGAATGAGGTATGGGATATGTTTAGAAATTTCTTCACTAAACATACAGTCCAAGTGATCCCCATATATGAGAATACGGTAGCGGACTCTCTAGCGACTATAGTAGGAAAATTTGAAGCCCCTACGGCAAGAAAAAGGAAATATAAAGTAGATATTGTAAATAGACCTTCCATACCAGATAACACTAAATATTGGAAAGTCTTTGAAGATGATATGCAGATCAAAATATTTCTGGAGTTATCTGGTGATTTTGTAAACACCCACATAGATGAAGGTAGCGCTAACTCTAAAAACTTCCTAGATGTTTAAGAGGAAGGGGAAGAAGCCGTCAGGATGGGGAATCTAAAGGACTCCTTGGGAGGCAGAGATATAGTCCAATTGAAAAGAAATCATATTGCCAGAGGCTTGATCCCTTTAGAGTCTCTCGTTGACCAAAATGATGTAGCCAGAGATCCGAAGGTCGATCCTGCCACAGATGTCATCGAAGATATAAATATCAACACTGAAGGTGACCCAAAAATTATAAAATGGTCCAAGAAATTACCCGCTAAAGAAAAAGAAGGGTATGTGAACCTAATGAAGAAATACACGGATGTGTTTGCATGGAGTTATGAAGATCTCAAAGAGTATGACACTTCCATCATACAACATACTATTCCAATTAAACTCGGAGAAAACCCATTCAGGAAAATCTCAGGAGGATCAATTTGAAGTTAGTACCCGTCATTGAAAAATAAGTGAAAAGGTTGTTCGATGCAAAGATAATAGTAACTCTGAGGTTTTCAAAATGGGTAGCCAATTTGGTTCCTGCTCGAAAAAATAATGGGGAGATAAGGCTGTGCATAGATTTCATAAACTTAAATAAAGTATCTTTGAAAGACAACTACCCATTGTCGAAGATGGACCAGATCTTGCAGAGGGTGGTAGGCTCAGAAAGGATATCCACTATGGATGGTTTTTTTGGTTACAATTAGGTGAAGGTGTTTCCTGAAGACCAAGAAAAAATCGCTTTCACCATATCTTGGGGTACATTAATGTACGCAAAGATGTCATTTGGGTTGATGAATGCTGGATGTGCCATGGATATTTTTTTCACAAATGAGAGAGAAAAAATTGTGGTGATATACATGGATGACATTATTTAGTAATCCAGGTGGGCTAAAGATCATATCAGGCATCTGGAAAGAGTTTTCATTAAATGTAGGAAGTATGGAATCTCATTAAACCCTAGAAAGTCAAACTTCGCTCTATAAGAAGGAAAGTTGCTAGGGAACGTCATTTCGAAAGAAGGGATCAAGATCGATCTAGACAGGGTAAAAGGTGTCTTGAGAGTAGAAGAGCCAAGGAGAAAGAAAGAAATACAATATTTCATCATTCAAGTCAACTTCTTGAGGAGATTCATCCCTAGCTTCACCGAAATCCTTGTGGACATTACTTACATGCTAAGGAAAGATCATGAAATCAAATGGATGGTAGGAGCCAAGAAATCTTTCAAAAATATAAAAGAGGCCATTTCAGAGGCTTCTATACTGATCAACCCAGATTTTCAGAAGGATTTCTTAGTATTCTCGTATGCTTCAGGGCACATTGTGGCAGTAGTGTTGCTGCAAAAAAATGATCAGGGTGAAGAACAGCCTATAGAATTCTTCAGTAAAATATTGAGGGATGGAGAATTAAGATATAGTATAATGGAAAAACAAGCCTATACTTTGGTTAAAGCCTTGAAATATTTCAGAATCTACCTCCTCCATTCCCACATAATTTCCTATGTACCTAGCAGCGTAGTGAAAATCATACTTACACAGTCGAATCCGAATGGAAAGAGAGCTAAATGGGTTGCAGTGCTCCTAGAATATGACAAAGAAATCAAGCCCACAAAATTGATCAAAGGACAAGGGTTAGCTAAGATGATGACAGACTCCCATTGTGACTCTCTATAGCTGAATTTCCTCTCCTGTCAGTCTGATCAGGTAGAGGTAGAGGTGCAAGTGAAGCCTAATTTCTCTGCATCTCCTTAGTATGCTGACATTATTTTCGTATTGCAGAATTTACAACCTCCTGCTGGGCTAAGCAAAACCCGAGATAGATCTATGAAAATGAAATTTGTCAAATTTTGCATCATAGAATAATATCTTTATCGAAAAGACCCCAGGGGGATACTGCTGAATTATCTTCTGGAAAACAAACCCCAACATATGGTAAAGGAATTTCATGAAGGAGACTGTGGAGGACATCATTCCTGGAAAGTTACCACAAACAAAATTCTAAGGGTAATATTTTATTGGCCTTCGTTGTTCTCAGGTGTCTATAAGGAAATGACTAAATGCCACTAGTGTCATATTTTTGAAGGGAAAAGGAAAGTGGTGTCTCTCCCCCTCAACCCTATATCTATGGAAGCTCCTTTCCAGCAATGGGGATTAGATTTCATTGGAGAGATCATTCCAAACTCCTCTGGGAAACATAAGTGGATTCTGACTTCCACTGATTACTTCACAAAATGGATCGAGGCCATACCCACCGAGAGGGATATAGAAGAAGTGATAATGGATTTCTTACAAAATAATATTTTGGCAAGGTTCGGCTACCCGAAGTAGATTGTGATGGACAACGCACCTACATTTAAATATAGGAAAATGATCAATTTTTTCCATAAATACCATATAATCCTAAATCACTCTATGGCTTATTACCCATAGGGGAACGAACTGGCATAATCTTCTAAAAAAAGCATTATGAGGATTATTAAGATGCTGTTGGAGGATAACAAGAAAGGTTGGCACACGAAATTGAAATATGCCTTGTAGGCTGACAGAATCAGCACCAAAAGGGCCATAGGTATGTCGTTGTTTCAATTGGTACATGGAGCTGAGGTAATTTTTCTTGCCTCTCTAGGAGTTTCGGTCATGAAGCTATTACGGGATCCGTTGGATGAGCCTAATCCCATTTAAAGAAGGATCAACAAGATTATTGAGCTTAATGAAGTGAGGGACAACTTTTATGATAAAGTCCAGATGCACTAAGAGAAGATGAAGAGTACCTTTGACAGGAGAATAAAAGAAGACGTTTTCCAGGTTGATGACTTGGTGCTAAAATGGGATGCCCTGCACGAAGAAAAGGGAAGCATGGAAAATTCAACCACTTATGGCTAGGCCCATACCTTATTGCAGCGCACAGAGGAGAAAACACCTTCATTTTACAGTATCCAGATGGGTCGCTGTACGAAGGAGGCACGGTGAATGGGAGGTTTCTGAAACATTACCTGGAATAAAGGGACTAAGTTCCATGTATCATAGTGTAAATATGTTTTATCTTTTAATCAGTACAGATGGTGAATCAAGAGATTTGAATCCCATAGAGAAGGCCCTAAGATCAGAAGAGGTAACCATTCTTTCAAAGTATGTTGTCTTTCAAGAAGTAAAGTAAAAGGAGGTTCTCAATGGAGTAGGTGACTAGTCTACGGTTTCTTTGCTACCTCACTGGGAGGATAGCATCCCTTGTGGAGCCATTTGTTAACACTCTGTTAAGTTTTGGTCATAAGAGTTACCTGGGAATTTCATCCTTGTCGAGGGGTGTTGGGGAGGTAACTTAGTGTTCACAGAAGGGGATGATGGCACACACAAGATATCATTCATCCATTGGAATAAGCCTCAGTGGTGAATGTCAAAAGCGGAAAAATAGTTTGTGGATTGGAGAAGCAGGGTAAAGAGGAGGATGTTGGGTGCGCTGAAGGCATTAAGTGGGACTCATGACCAAAGGCTGAGATTGATTGGATGGAAAATCAATGGTGTCAAAAAATTTCGCACGGTGAACATGCCCAACCAAAGCGACTTTTCCAGATTATGAAATAGTTTAAAGGATGGAGGCATCTAACGGTCGATAATGGGAGCCAAGAAGATCCATGGTTGAGATTAATTTTGCATCCCAGATTTGCAAGGATGTGGCAGCAATTTCAAATTGCGAAAAGTGGTACGGGCTGCTCAGATCGATGGTCACTATGAGAACGGAGGGATATCAGTGGTCATAGTTCATTTCACAATATTGATTAGCACGGAGGGAAATAGAACCTCACTTCGTAAAGAATGGTAGGGTTCGCCCAGATCAACAATTTTGAAGAAAATTGATCTTGATCGATGGTTGAGTTGCACATGCGTGAAGTAGTGAAAGATGTAGGATAATGAACCTCACATAGCTACAGTTTAGATCGCAAAGATTAATATCTACAGTGCAAGCCGCCTGGGAAGGGTGCGAACGTTATGTTGTGTGAAAAGCTATAAAAGGGTCCACATGAAGTTGCAAAGGTTTGTCTTTTCTGAAACCTCAAAGCTGCCAAACATCCAACCACTTATAGAGCGCCAGCACAGACCAACTAGGAGACTGTGCTGTTGAACAAGGTAGGCCCCTGATACCCTCTCAGTGCTATTTAAAAATGGAAATAATAGAAGTGGTAGGGGTGAGAGATGATGTAGAACCTAAGGCCGCAGGTTGAAGGGTAGAAGAGAGTCTGGTAGATGAGAATGCCGATATTTTTGATACTATCCTAGTGGGAGAAGCTATTGAAACCACCAGAGGTAAAATGGAAATTCTTAAGGACCGAGGTGGAGATACCTGTGGTGTTTTTAAATATTTCTTCCATTTCTTCTCCGTTGGCCAAACCCCCCAATGCCTTGATTTTTTCGAATGGTGTGCAGACAATTTATTCGTCACCGAAGGTGTCATTATGAATAAATCAAAGTCTAAAATACTTTTCTCAGTCCAAGATTTCATCACCCGCAAAACCCTGCATATCCCAAACGAATTTGTCCATATATCCCAAGACTACCAGGAAGAAAATATTATATGTTGTTTTAGAGAGTCTACGGAAAAAAGTAAAGAAACCTTCCTGAAGGCCTATTCTAAACCCAATAGTGAACCCATCGACCTGTCTTACACTATTGACCTTAACGAATTCAATGAAGAAACTCAGTGGTGTATATCCCTGGCCAGTCAGTTCCTAGGTCTAGATACCAATGCTTATGTCATAGAGTCATTATTGAGTCTTTGTTCTTCCTGAGTACTTGTTCGGGTGAACCTGAATTTCCTGGACAATCCTGTCAATCTTGATGCCTTAAGTTTGATGAGTTCCTGGCTGAGAACATCCGTTCTCAGTTAGCGAATTTCCACGGCACTAGAATGTTCAGATTCCAGTCCTTTTTGTTGAGGATTCTTATAGCTTTTAATGAGGAGGACCTACAAGTACCAGAACTGGAAATCACTGCTGATATGGCCATGGATTACTGTAAATTCATGAACCAATTGATGGCCAAAATATATGACCTCTTCTTTCAAGAAAGGTTACCTAGGGTGTTTCCTGAGATTAGGCGAATGCTGTAGCTTTGAAATAGCAATAAGATAAGGGACTGGTTCCTCACAGAGTTTGGAACAACCATAAGGTTGTATGGCTTCGTACATCCACCCTACATTCTTCCAACTTTTCTAACTAACATGGTTTTCTCCCTGGAATTGATCCAGAAAAGACTCATTGTTCAAGAAGATCACTTCTTGAACTTTAAGAAAAGCTCAAATTTGATTTTCCCATGGGAAGTAAGACCATACACAGTTAGAAGCAGGGATACTTTTCCCCTTGTTACCAACTTGCTTAGAGGCATGGGGTTTTCCTTGGGACAAGCGGTAAATTATGATCCTCACCAGATAATTTCCAAAAGGAGGAAAGCTCACAAATGTAGGTCTTTCGAACACACTGAAATACCTGGACTTAGAGAAGCAGCAAACTAGGATGATTTCCCTAATCTTGTTGTGATGGATACAGCATAGAGAAAGACACTGGCTCACAGCTACTAGGGGTAGCTTCTCCCCAAAGAGAATTGGCTACAGTAGTTGCAATAGCCATAGGATTCTCATCATCGGTCAACTATTGAGCGAGTTCAATAAAAAGAAGGGGTCTAGAGCCCATGGACACTGAATAAGTGGACACGGCCAGCATGCCCAAGAAGCAGAAAATAGAATGGGGAAAAAAATTGGTGCAGGTTAAAAGGGGACATGAAAAGAGACATGTGAAGAAGAAGAATTTAGTGAAAGAACAGCAATAGGATGAGCCCAAGACAGCTGAATTGCAAATACAAGAGTATGTATTTGATGGGAATACTCCAAGCAAGCATCCATCCAAAGAGGACTGGCTAGGATCTTACTGAGAGAGGGCTCATAAAAATTTCAAGGACACAGTAGAAATATATAGTGAGGCATTGCAGTTTCCTTACCCCAATGTGGCACTGAAAACTGTAAGAGATCGTGCCACTGACACCCTTAGCTTATCCTTGGCAATGGGGAACAAGGTGTCAGAGGCCAGTATGAACCTATCGAAGGTTCCCACTACTGACATAATACACCTCAATAAAGATATTGGAGATATATTGAATGCCAAATTGCTTAAGGCTACCATACAGATGTCCAAGCTGGAGGAAAGTAAGGTGAAAACTTTAAATCTTTTAAGGAAGGTGAGAGTGGAGAATAAAGCACTCAAAACCTGAATCAACAATTTATAGAATGAAGCTATGCAAATAGAAGGACCTGCACATCAAGGGATTTTGGCTCAAAAATTGCTCAATGATAAAGAGAAGGAGATCCAGACCTTAAAAAATAATTTAAAAATACCTGCCACCCAGCTCGCCCAAGGAGAAGAATTAGCTGACCTTGAAAAAGAAAAAGAGACATTGAACACTAAGCTTACCAACTGCAAAGCTAAGATACTAAATCTTGAAGAAAAAGAGAGGCAGTGGGAAGCAGACATCCATGTTTTGAAGAAAAACGATGCAGAATTAAAAACCAGATTAGCGATGAAGGAAAAAGAGCTTCAAGGAAGACGTGCGAAGAGTAAAATTCAATCCACAAGTGTGGCTAGATAGATAGATACAAGTTCCTTCTCTAGATAAATGTCCTAGATAGGCCTAAAAGATACAGATCTCATTAAACTAAAACAACAGATCAAGGAACTGGAAAAAGAAAGGGTCAGAGAGAAAGAAGGAAGAGAAATGCCAAGGAATAATTCAACAAAATGCCAAGTTAAGTTAACAAGTGACTGGTAAATTTGCCTTGCAAGGTGCTATCCTTTTGATCTGGGATCTGATCATTATAGAAGCAGACAAGTTCTGGCCTTATCTATATTTCATTGAAGACCAAGAAATCTCTATGGTAGAGGCCAAGAAAAAACTCCTGATAGTATTAGGAGAAATATAGAAAAGGCCCTTGGTGACAGTGGAAAACGACATTACTTTCCTAAGCTCTTTGTCAGACAATTCCACCAACCGATATGGTATCCAAAACAGGGTTGCTCTTGTCTCCGGAGCTAGAAAGGTAGTTGCTAAGCACAGGATGTTGGAGACTTTATGGGCCAAAATAGAATTTATTGAGCACAAAGTACGGGTGGTCATCAAGCTATTCAAACCACTGGTAAGAAAAGGCCTCCCTTTTTATTGGGAAGGAAAGGGTCCTTTATTGTCCCAGAAGGAGTATGAGGAGTGCCTGGTGCACTTCCAATTAGACAACAACAAGTTTGGAGATATGCAAAAATCATTGTCAGGGAAGATCATTTTTGATAAATTGACCAGTGATTTTGAATTGTTGTTTGATTTTAAAGCCACAAGCATCGAGGTCCTTGAGACTTCATACCTGGAAAATATGGAGCTCAAAGCACAAGCATACGACATGGCCATTGTGACCGTGCCTGGTCCTCATTTATGGAAATTCATTCAGCAATATGGGTCGACCAAATTGAAAATGCATCTGTAGGAGTGGCAATGATAATACGCAGGAAGTTTTCTCTACGTTGCACACCCATCCGAACAGTCGCCTCTCTCTAAACTTTGTACAGTTGCCACCTACTAGATGGAAATATAGGAAACTCTCATGCATATTTCCTCTTGCATTCCACATTTCATTGTTTAACCGGTTCATGCAAATCACAGCTGATATGCCACCTAAGAGTTTGTTAGAAGATGTCCTTCAGTTGTAACAAATTTTGATTCCCGGATGTCATTCTAGGAAGTCCAAATGCTATAAATATACCTGTTGAAGAAGAAGAAAGGGTTGAAACTGATGTAATTTTGTTGTGTATGCTTTGAAAAGAATTTTAATAAAATTGCAGAGTCGAGGTCAGCGTTTCACAGATATTCATGTGTCGTTCGTTGTCACGTCCCCATCCCTTGGAATGGCGAAGAGGACGCGACGAGCAGACCAATCACAACATCAAAGGGGCAACCAGCCCATGAACATAAATCAATGCTGAGAATTAAAAGCTTAAACAGGCATAACAGGGTGCATAGTCCATCATCCAAGATGCACAATTCTTCAATCATACAGCGGAAGCAAACATTTACATACAACCAGCATTCAACATGTTCATCATAACTCATTATACAATAGATTAAATTGTAGAGAAGAAACAGTCAGCAGCACTTATCTTTTGGTGAAGAATTCAACCGCAACCAGCTACGTCACTGCAACGTTCCACCCAACCATAGGCCAGCTTGCTCATCTATCTCTCAGCAACACTGCCACCCCCGAGCTGGGCATGATTCCTCCGGAATAAGGGTAAATTGCAGGCTTATACATAGCCAAGGGGAACAAACAACAAATCAACATAGCTGGGTTTCACAGGCTTTCAACAGACAAGCCAAGCCAGCACAGTCCAAATACTATCCATTGCACTCAGGCAATTACTTAGCTGTCACAGCTTAAACATGGAAACGAATTCTGATTCATTCTTGGCCCTATCGTGGACAAAATGACTCTCACTCAAATTTACAACAGTTCCCAGCATGTAGGGAAGACCACAACAACCACAGCCGACACCGTGCGAAAACACAGCCCGTCTTGGGCAACGAAATCATCAAGAAAACATATACAAACCGTTTTGGGGAAGAAATCACAGTCTCCCAGCCTGTGGCTGAGCGTGAGAAACAATGCAAAACCCACAATCGTCCTTTGAGTGAGGGATATGACCACACTATCCACAAATCCACAGAAGAAAACTGTTGCGTGGGTAAATCCGGCAAAATCCAGTGCGTGAAGGCAAAAACAGGAGGAAATCCCTAGTGCGTGAGAATGCACAGCAATAGAGGTCCTGCGTGAGGAGAAAACAAATCCGATTTTGCCTGTGGATGAACAAAACAACAACAGGGACGCGAATTACAGTGCGTGGGTGCTTCAGGAACTCGTGGAGCCCCTAGAAAATGTCTGCGTGAGACCAAAAACGCCCCCCCCCCCCCAAAACCTCTGCGTGAGAAGCCAACAGCCAAAAACGTGGTGAGAGTGAACTCACCAGGGAAGAGTGCGTGAGGGTGAAGAATGGGCAGACGTGGGTGGAGTGAGCAAGTGGGTAAGGCTGACAGCCTACCACAACCACCACCAGCTGAAGCATTAAAGAGGTTGGAAGAGGTTGGATGAGACAAAAGGATGGCAAATCAACAAGGGTGGTAAAACATGGGTTCTTCCCCTTAACCAAGGTTTGACATCCCCCACCCCTTATCCTTCGGAACCATGCCCTTTTCATTCAACGGTGCATTGCCGTAGCTGGTTGTGGTTTATTTTAATTGATGTGCGGGTTTACATGATGTCAAAATATAAGGTGACAGATAGCACGACAAACCATCAGCAAATATCCCCATTGCCGAACATTCACAACCAAATCGATGGTGGGGCTTTTGCCTTGAGCTCCTCACCAGGATTAATTACAATATATACATCATGCAAATGGGGTCGAAACCGGGGACATTACATTACCCTCCCCCTTGGAATAACACCGTCCTCGGTGTTCCATTACATATATACAATACATATACAGTCGCACATCAAAATTTCAAAATTGCAGATCTATACCACGTTCAATCATCTACTCTGAACGTTCACGACCAAGCCTCTCGGCTTCCATGGACTTTTCCTGCTGGTCCTCAGCTTCTTGCTGATCCCGAAGTCTAGGAACTTTGCGGCTACTGCCTTCATCATGTTCCCTCATTGGGCAGTCCCGGCGTAAATGATGTCCTTCGCATCTCCAGCATCTCACTGGCTGCTTCATCTTTACCTGCTCAATTTCCTTTGAGCCTTCATGCCTGGACCTTTTCTTATCGGGTCGCTTGGACGAATGTCCCATTGCTGATCCACCTTCCTTTCCTTTGCCGATTGCTCCCAGAAGGCTTTTCACCTCCCTTTGCAAACCAATAGAGTCTTGCAAAATCTGGTGGTTCATTTCCCTCTGCCTTTTCTGTATCCTGAGCATCTCCCCAAGATTCTCTTGGGTCTTGGCAATCACTTGAAGGAGACTTCCAGCCAAGTCCAACAACTTTTGATCTTCTTCCATGATCAACGTGCACCACCTGGTTTCACTTTTCTCACCTGTGGAATGCACCATTGAAATTCTATCAGACCAAGCATAATATAGATATCAAAATCAGTTAGTTAATTACCCAATTGGCATGACAGTTCAAGTTCCATTAAGGAAACTTTCATATTTTTCATGCCTTCCCCAACAGGAACATGAGCTCCTTCATGTCCATTCCTGGGCAGGGAATTAACTATTCCAGCATTCAAAAATTTGCTTTAAGCAACACACATTTCATTTCAATCATACATGCATTCAGCAATCCTTTGTTTTCACAATGCATAAACATATATATATATATATATATATGTATATATGTATGATCAAAAGGCAAGAGAGAGCAGTAAGAGATTTCCCCCTCTTTGTTCTGTTCCATCCTGGAATCCTTGCCATCGCAGTGGCTTTTCATGCTCTCCGCCTCTTTCAATTCACCGTGAATGCTGGACCAATCTTTCTTGGTCATGACACTTAGTGTCTTTGGTCTATTCTAGACCTCTAAACCATGGAGTCTCTCCACATGGTTTGTCTCGGCTGCTAGGACTTCCCCGTCTTACTAGCACCTTTTTCATTACCGCTCAACCTGAGCTTTCCAGGACAGTCACATGTCCCCATGCATCTCTAGGATGCTCTCATAGTCCTTGCTCCAGCGATACCTATATCCAAACATTGAATAAATTCACATGTTTAGTTTATTCTCATTAGTTTTATCTCTAAAGCAAGAGTTTAAAACATCATAACCACATCATATACACATGTATATCTATAAGAAAAAATAATCCAATACTTATCTGTATTGTGCATTTCCTCGTTCGTCCACAGGATCCTGCTTCGCTTTGCAAGCGTTGGGATCTCCTATGGACTCAGATGTTGGGTCATCACGCAGGCTTCTCCTCAACATCGAATAATTAATGTCTAGCCAGTACATAACCATGTCCACTGGGCTTGGAACTTTATCATGACCATTTCTAGGTCTAGGATCTACTATGGATCCTTAGGCATATCACAGCCCATCATACGCTTATGTCAACAATGACACATACACTTATATCAACATGCACTTATACCAACATACACTTATATCAACAATACACTTATATCAACCATTTACCTTTACCTTTAGCATGTCAACACAAGCAACACAAGCAATACAAGCAAATTCATCAGCATCATTGCTCTAAAACTGTAATCACATTTCATATCATTCACTATCAAATATTGAGACACCAGGAGTGCGTCCACTCCCCAGAGTGTAATCAATATTGAAAACCCTTTCATGACTCGACATCGGAAAAGTGTGCACTCTCTTCCAGTGTGTGCCATGTAGGTCCTATTCATACTCAAGCAATCGGTCATCATGGAAATAAATCAAAACATGTTCTACATATGGAAATTTAATAATTAAACATGCATATTCATAGCAAGGGTTACAGAACACTTATCCATTTGCCGTTGCAGTATGCCTTTGTATCTGTTAGGCACCATCAAGGAACTGAGAAAAAAACTGAATGCTAAGCTGGTGAGCTCGCTGTAGAGCTAGGAACACCTACACCAGAACTAGCCTGACTTCTATAACACCCACACACACACCCAGCACAAGGAATCAGTCCCTTCTCTGCTACTCAGTCCCTCAGGCCCTGCATTCCCTTGTAGTGCTATCCCGGGGTTGTGGAGAAGAAAGCCAGCCCTCTAGCTCTGTCTGTGTGGTTTCCAATCACCAGGTTTAAGCAAACCAAGGCCCCATCCCTGCTTCCTGTTTACATTTCATGTTCACACCCGTCTCACTGACATAATCCATACCATCTCACTCATGTTATTACCGAACATGCAGTGCAGACTAGACATTTTCAAAATGTCCAATGGTGTTTCACCCGAAACCCATTTCCAAGATAAGGGAAAACCTTCCCATGAATCTTGGCTTCTGCATACCGTCACACATGGTTTTCCTGCAGTGTGTACCCCTGACACATTCATCAAATAGCCAAACAGTCAGTCATTACCTGATACTACAATCCAAATTGATCGTTCTGTAACCAAGCAATGACATTAGCAATCGAATTCAATAAGAATTTACGATTCTATCTACTACATAAATTGACTTGCTCATTTGTGGGTCTCTTGTAAGCAACATTACTATGCCCATTATAATTTGATGCTTACTATCATAACATGAATACCCACTTTCCATGTGTCCCTCCTAACACAATCTCACACAAGCCACAATGGTTAGTAGCCGTTAGTACCTCTTAAATCCGAAATTCACAGTTCAAATTTAACAACCCGTACCAACAAATTTTCACAACCATGAGACTTCTTCTCATAAATGGTAGATTTTGGCAGTGGTCAGGGACTTACCTCTCACTGCCGTGTTTGAAATAATCTACCTGAAACATGAATTTCAACCAACCAAACACAATCTTGTGCAAGCCAATGGTGACTATAAGTGGTCAGCATTTTCTTAAATTTGAAATTCATAACGCAAATCTAACAAGCTCTTTTACACGGTAGATTCCAGCATTGGTCAGGGTCTTACCTCTCAATGCCATTTTCAAATTGATCTACCTGAAACATGAATTTCAAACATCCAAACACTTGGTAATTCTGGATGCATATAACTTTTCATTGCTACAACCATTGTTGAAGCATTTTCAGAATTTATAAAATTCAAATACTTCAAAGGTTAGTCACTCCAATGTTCTCAAAGCTCATTTACTTCATGCAATCATTATCATACTAACATTGCAAGGTATAGTCATATCATTCATGCAATTAAATGAAGTGGTTAGATACTCCTTACTTCACAGGCGTATCATTCATACCACCTTGCTCTTCAATAGAGCATTTCTGGCAGCCAATTGATCATGACTATCCTGCATTCATAGCAACCTTCGAAACAGTTCCAGAATTATCATTAATTCACCATTTAATTCATTAGTTAGTCCGCATACCACATGCATTCATCTCAATGCACTCATGCCATACATCACAACATTGCACCTACACTTATGCAATCAGTCATTCACACCCTTCATAGGCATACATCCATTGCATAACAACAAGATTCATAAAATCTTCTTAATGCATGTCCATTCAACGCTACCTTGCATTGATTCAGGAATACTATGCATTCAACCATACCATGGCCCAACCATGACTAACATATATAGGATGCATTACTATAATCAATATCATTAACATATATAGACATGACACCTGTCTACATTCCATCATTCATATGGTATGAGGTCTCTTACCTGGACCAATTCATGGAATTTGTCATAAGCAAACTCTTACCTGCATGGGTCATACTTACACCCTTGTCATGACCACTTTGGTTGGTCCTTTGCAGGAGATTGCAGCATTTGCTCACCAACTTTTGTCATAAACTTGTTGCCTTATCCCTTCTCCATAGGGTTGCTGGTCTCATCTTTCAGCATCCGCAACATATTCATCCGGGTCCATTTCATCGTTGGTTTGTCCACTAATTCCAACATCAAAACAATGATTATCATTAGTGGTACATTATAAATATATAATTCCCAATATTCTTACCAACATGCAATATCCTATGCATGCAATTCATATCCTCATGCAATTAAAGCATAAACTCAAGAAATGAAGTTATAATCAGCAATATAGGGTGTAATGAGAACTTCCCTTTCAAACCCCTCATCTTCTCATGGAATTCCTTTTCCACATAGCAGCCGATTGGCTTCATAGTCCTTGCTGCCCCTGGGCATGCAACTGTCCAGCTCGTCCATTTGATAACAGCAGCCATCATTAGCACTTTTCTGCTTCATTCTGAAGTTCTGGTCACTTATCCTTGTTCCCTACTGGATAAGATTTCCAACGCCTATTCACATGCGTCATTCCGACCTCGGATGTGAAAACCACACCCCTTATAAGAATGAATACTTTCACTAATCTCAGCACTTTCATTACACTACTGCAAAGTAGAATTTTCACATTCTTCTAATGATCTCTGAGCCATTTTGGCAGCTGCATTTTCGGCATCCCTCTGTCCTTTGTGAAGATCCCTCTGATTCAAACTCTTGCCCCAAACACGGTATTTTACTTCTCATGAGAACAACTGTCTCAAGGGACGACGGGGGTCAAGGGGGCTCTAACCTTCCGTCGTATCGGCTCTCCAACCCATCTCTCCTCCGCCGAATCGGCTGTCGGCTAACTCTTTGATCGGCCGTCGGAAGCCTTTTGAATCGGGCAGTCTATTCATTGGGTCATCCGCAACGGCGGCTTCCCCGAAAGTTCCAGCCTTCCGCAACGTCGGACGTCGGAGCATTCTTTCCTCCGATTGGCGGGAATCCACTTCGCGGATTCCTCCACAACGGCGGCTCTCCGGGTGTTCCAACCCTTCCGCAACGTCGGCTCTCGGAAGGATTATCCTGTCCGCTATATCGGCGATCGGGGGAATCTCGGATCATTGGACACAAGATTGCTTCGCCATCCGCAACGACGGACTGGAAACTTTACCAAACTGCCCGCAACGGCGGATGCCCACTTTTCCAGCTCTTTCGATCGGCGCTCAGAACCACATCGGACGTCGGCGGACTCTCGGAACATCGGACGTCGGACCATTCTTCCTTCCGATCGTTCCGACACTTAGCCAAATTTTTGAAATTTTTCTGCGGCGTTGGCGATCGGGCCGGATCTTCAAACTCTCCGTGGTGTCAGCGATCGGGCGGATCTCCAAACTCTCCGCGGCGTCGGTGATTGGGCGGATCTCGAATCGGACGCGAGATCGCTCCGCCACCCACAACGGTCGGAGGGGAAGATCGTTACTCCACCCGCAACGACAGAGGTTAACTCCGTGAACCCTTCCGCAACAGTTGGATGGGGGACTTCAGCCATTCCCCCGCAACGGCAAATAGAACTTCTCCAGCTCACCCGCAACGGTGGAATTCCACTTCCTCCTGTGGTCCGACTGCTCACACTTAGGCGATTTTTCTGAGATTTTTGCTGCTCTGCTGAACAGAGAAGGTAATTCTTCCTTCTGTCACTGCATATTCTTGGCCCATAGAGGCCCATTGCTGCAACCATGGCGCTCTGATACCATATTGTCACGTCCCCATCCCTTGGAACGGAGAAGAGGACGCGACGAGCAGACCAATCACAACATCAAAGGGGCAACCAGCCCATGAACATAAATCAATGCTGAGAATTAAAAGCTTAAACAGGCATAACAGGGTGCATAGTCCATCATCCAAGATGCACAATTCTTCAATCATACAACGGAAGCAAACATTTACATACAACCAGCATTCAACATGTTCATCATAACTCATTATACAATAGATTAAATTGCAGAGAAGAAACAGTCAGCAGCACTTATCTTTTGGTGAAGAATTCAACCGCAACCAGCTACGTCACTGCAACGTTCCACCCAACCATAGGCCAGCTTTCTCATCTATCTCTCAGCAACACTGCCACCCCCGAGCTGGGCATGATTCCTCCGGAATAAGGGTAAATTGCAGGCTTATACATAGCCAAGGGGCACAAAAAACAAATAAACACAGCTGGGTTTCACAGGATTTCAATAGACAAGCCAAGCCAGCACAGTCCAAAGACTATCCATTGCACTCAGGAAATTACATAGCTGTCACAGCTTAAACATGGAAACGAATTCTGAGTCATTCTTGGCCCTATCATGGCCAAAATGACTCTCACTCGAATTTACAATAGTTCCCAGCATGTAGGGAAGACCACAACAACCACATCCAACACCGTGGGAAAACACAGCCCGTCCTGGGCAACGAAATCATCAAGAAAACATATACAAACCGTTTTGGGGAAGAAATCACAGTCTCCCAGCCTGTGGGTGAGCGTGAGCAACAATGCAAAACCCACAATCGTCCTGTGAGTGAGGGATACGACCACACTATCCACAAATCCGCAGAAGAAAACTGTTGCGTGGGTATATCCGGCAAAATCCAGTGCGTGAAGGCAAAAACGGGAGGAAATCCCCAGTGCGTGAGAATGCACAGCAATAGAGGTCCCGCGTGAGGAGAAAACAAATCCTATTTTTCCTGTGGATGAACAAAACAACAGCAGGGACGCGAATTACAATGCGTGGGTGCTTCAGCAACTCGTGGAGCCCCCAGAAAATGTCTGCATGAGACCAAAAACGCCCCCCCCCCAAAACCTCTGCATGAGAAGCCAACAGCCAAAAACGTGGTGAGAGTGAACTCACCAGGGAAGAGTGTGTGAGGGTGAAGAATGGGCAGACGTGGGTGGAGTGAGCAAGTGGGTAAGGCTGACAGCCTACCACAACCACCACGACTTCAGTAATAACTGCCCCAACCACCAACTGAAGCATTAAAGAGGTTGGAAGAGGTTGGATGAGACAAAAGGATGGCAAATCAACAAGGGTGGTAAAACATGGGTTCTTCCCCTTAACCAAGGTTTGACATCCCCCACCCTTTATCCTTCGGAACCATGCCCTTTTCATTCAACGCTGCATTGCCGTAGCTGGTTGTGGTTTATTTTAATTGATGTGCGGGTTTACATGATGTCAAAATATAAGGTGCCGGATAGCACGACAAACCATCGGCAAATATCCCCATTGCCGAACATTCACAACCAAATCGATGGTGGGGCTTTTTCCTTGAGCTCCTCACCAGGATTAATTACAATATATACATCATGCAAACGGGGTCGAAACCGGGGACATTACATTCATATTTGCAATCTATTACTTCCTTTCTTATGTGAATTTTTTTCCAGTTTATCTCTCCCATTTTGTTTTCTTTCATATCTGAGCGTAGTGTATAACAGTTTGGAATTCATACTTGCTATGCTCCATCTGTTGTTTCAGATATTCACCAAAATTTTCTTCTAAAGTTAATACAGAATTCATTTCTCAATGCTCGTTGTTGATGGTTTGTTCATGCTCTTGTTTTCCACCAGACAATTATAAATCGACTGTGATCAAGTGGCTATCTTGCCCCTATGTTGAAATCACTTGCATAAGTTATGTTTATTTTTGTTACATATCTTGACTCCATCGCACAATGGTTTTGTGTTTTGTTTCAACCAATCCTACAAACAATTTATAGTTTCACTTGCATTAATCTGGAATTTTTAACATTTGGCGAGAGATCCCTCTCGGAAGAGCAAAAAGCTAGTTCTCTCTTCAAAAGTGGTCCTGCTGTTACCTGGGAGCGAGCCTTCCGCAACCTTTGGCTCAATTCTAGTGATAATAGAAGGTGTAAATGTAATTAATGATCCAATATCACAAATGTGTATATATATGTAACCATTTTTTTGAATTTAATATGAATCATATTGAACGTTTTGAGTTAAGTTGTAAACATAGTTTCAATTGTACTCTATTTTTATGAGTTTGTAAACTCATATTTATCTTGAAGTAATTTTATTCTTGCAAGTTAGACTTTTGAATTCTATGGTGACCATGGAAGTGAAAAAATTGTTCAACTAATGCAACAGATAGTTAGTTTAAGTTTATGAATGCATGGGTGATCAAAATATTTTTTAATTCACTTTGTTTTACTCATTTCATGAAGCATGATTTTTGCTATTACTCATTAGTAAAATCTCTTGTAGGATGCAATTTGTTGTTACTCGCATTTAGGTAATTGTTTGATGTTACTCGTGTAAGAACATGGTATTTGTAATCATGTAAGTGTTGATTTGAACTATTTAATGACTTGTAAGTGTTGATGTTACTCACTACAACACTCCCTTTCTTTCCATTAGTAATATTAGAGCATGGTAGATCCATTTTTTCTCCATTTTATTTGTAGTGATTTTAAATCTGAGTTGTCATGGCTACTAACAAAAATGTAGTTCAACCACAAATTCCAGTATTGATAGAGAGAAACTATGATATGTGGTTTATAAATATGAGACCAATTTTATGTGCTCAATATCTTTGGGATTTTTTTTTGTAGGATATCCTGATCCTACCAATCATGCCGCAGAGTTGGATTTGTCAAATGCTGAGATTATTTTGTTGAAGGAAAACATGAAGAAAGAGAACAATGATCTTTTCCAAGGCCTAAGTGAATAAACATTTCATAATATATCTCGTCCCAAGTCTTCATAGAAAGTTTGGGACACCCTTAAAACTTGTTATCAAGGTGTGACCAAGGTGAAGAATGTCAAATTGCAGAACTTTAGAAGGGAATTTCAAAATATGAAGATAAAGGACAATGAGATCGTTAATAATTTCATCAACCAAGTCATGAATATTGTGAATCCATTGAGATGTCATGATCAAGACCTTTCAGACCAGCATGTAATTGAGAAATTATTGAGATGTTTTCTGAATAAGTTTGAAGTTGGGGTTGTTCCTATAGAGGAGTTTAAAGATCTTAGTCAAATGAACATTCATGATTTGATTGGTTCGATGATTGCACATTAATTAAGGATGAACATGTATGATGATACACCATTAAAAAATGCATTTAAATATTATTTGTGTGTTACTAGTGACAAAGGAAGATCTAGTAGCAGAGGAAGAGGAGGTTGAATTAGTGATCACAGTGATAGCATAAATGACTTAGAAACTGATGAAAAGTCTTAGAAAAATATTCCTAATGTAAGGGGGAGTAGAAAAATAACATGGCAACCAAGAAATAAAAGTATGATAAATCTAAATTCGAACGTTATATTGCAAGAAATTTGGGAGTTTTGATAACAAATGTTTGAAAAAACAAGCAGATGTTAGTAAGCAGTCTACACACATGACAGAGGATCTTGAGGAAGAACAAAATCTAGTATTTTTGACTTGTAATGTCACATAAGAAATTTCAAGTGATGTCTGCTTTTTGGACAATGAATGTAGCAACCATATGACTAAAAATAAAGAACTATTTTCTGATATTGACAGAAGTATTCAGTTTGAGGTAAAGTTTGGTAATGACAGCAAGGTAAGAGTTAATGGAAAAGGTGTTATTTTTGTGTATTCCAAGAATGGTGCGAGAAGAAAATTTAAGGATGTTTATTATGTACCTGGATTAAAATGTAACTTATTAGGGATTGGGAAATTGTTAGAGATAAAAAAAAAGCCAAGTATTTTTGGAAAACAAGGTATTTTTTATCTATCACAAGTATTCAAGTAAGCAATTGATATCCATAGTAGAGATGAAACAAAATATAATGTTTCCACTTGTTATGGGGAATGAATTGAATAACTCTTTGAATGCATTTAAAACAAAGAGTTTAGATAAATCATGGTTGTGGTATTTGAGGTATGGCCAATTACATTTTGGTGGCTTAGATTTGTTACGGAAGACGTAGATGGTGAAAAGGTTTTGCATTATTTAGTAGCCATCAATATCATTTTAGAGTTTCATATTACAAAAGAATCACAAAAAAAAAAAATTGTTTCAAGAGTTTTGTATAGAGAAAAAGAACCATTGGAGCTTATACACACAAATTTGTGTTGAAAAATGCAAACACCTTCTTTGACTGGTAATGTTTATTTTATGACCTTTATTGATTATTTTAGTCACAAAACATGGGTGCATTTGTTGAAACAAAAATCTCAATCTTTTGATGTGTTCAAGAGTTTTAAAGCTATGGTTGAAAAGGAGAGTGGAAGATGTATTAAAGTCTTGATATCAAATATATAAGTTGAGTATATTCCATATGATTTTGTGGAAATTTATCAATATGATGGTATCAAAATAAATTTTATTGCTCACTACAGTCTATAGGAAAATTGAGTGACAAAAAGAAAGAATTGAACCACTACAAACATGGCTCAAAGTATGTTGAAGAAAAATCATCTTTCGAATGAATATTTGGGATATAGTGTTACTTGTTCAATGTAGATTCTCAAAATAATTCGAACTAAGAGTGTGAAGTAATGAGTTCCCTAGGAATCATGGATTTCTTGTAATGTGCCATTTTCAAAATTTTATTGAATGACCAATTATTCACTTTTTCCCCAATTTTGAACCTTAACTAGTTAGTGTCTTGGTCTCCAAATCAACCCAATTGCTCCCAAATATTCAGAGAAGGTATATGAATGATATAATAAATTAATTATTATGTTCAGGGATGTGTTATATCCCTCCAATCACTTCTGAAAGTATGTACTAAATTCTGAACAAGATAGATGATTTTACTGGCAATTTTGGGCTCAAATCCCCCCAGGGTAAGTGGTAGAAATGGCTTCCCAAATGTGCAGAAACCCACTCAAATTATTAAATTGAATAATTCTATGTGTATAATACATTATCAGAGACTCATATGCCTAACCAATATACCTCCCATGGCTGTTATCATTTCTTTCAATCAGATATAAAAAACTAGTTTTGGACCCTTGGGGAAATGAGGTGTAGTTTGCTCCAATTGCTATGAAATTCAACCCAATGGACACAAATTACCAGTTAATGAACATGAAAAACTTTATATACTTTAATTATATTCCATTCATTCATAAATCATCAATATTTTATACGTCCATTCGAATCCATTAAGATTACAAGAGTTTACAACAAGGTAGTGGGGAAATGGCATCGTTTCTTCATTATTGAGCAATAATACATGGTATTTATTGGAATTTCGACCCGAGATATTTCTGAACTTAAATAGTAGAGAATTTAAATAAGAATAAAACATATCGGAGCAAGATAATATCCCTCAAAGAGATGAATAGCTCACCAAGTGTGTCTCACTCCATAGAGCTGAAATATGGTAAGAAAACTTGAGATGAAAGGAAGAACAAGCTCAACTTGATATTTACGAAAGCTTCTGTAAATTGAACCTGTAACTTATGAATCCATTTAAACTCCTTTAAATACCTCAGTGGCCTCTCTAAACACCAACTAGGATGGGAATCTTTCACCCATGAAATTGGCTAAGGCATGAACTAGTCATCCACTAGCTCTCTCTATTCACAATAATAATTTTCACAAATGATAAAAAAATCCATTCTATTGATTTCTTCCTATATTTCATAAAATTCCTTATCCTTATAAGGTTCCCAATCCATCCACAAACTCAATCCAAGTCTAATTAGAGTGTGTTCCCATGAATTGACATGTGTCCCCTCTTTCCTAGCCTTCCACGAGTAGGAGCCCATTGAGATTCCCAAACTCACATGATAGCTCTATTGTATGGTATATTTCAACCTGACATGTCATATATGTCAGATTTCAACTTTCATATCTGACTTGTGTCATAACTGTCATAGAATCTCCATCATTGGTGTCATAGACGTCATAAATGTCACATGCCCCAATTTGCAAAAAAACAATTTAATGTTATTTGAGGAACATTGTGTTATATTTTATGCTAAGTTTGTAATTAATGACCAAGTGGGGTCAAGAATAATTAATGTAATTCAAACTATTTTATTTATAAATAAACAAATGATGAGACAACAGCTTAGGGAAGCTGTTAAAAGAGTGTTAACTAGTCACTTGGTGGAGGAGACTGGGTGGAGAGTACACTAGCAAGTGGAAGCATCATCAAACTACTTCCAACTGTTGTAGGTGGAAAATTCCCTATATTTGTGGTCATGATTCCCCATGAAAGTGGAATTGTAGCAGGTGGCTCATTAAGTGAAAACTGACACAGAAGACCTAGGCATTTCTATAAAATTTCCCATTGAAGACAGCTGAGGCTGCTCATTTCTGAGGGGTGATCATTCAGATTGAATGAATTTGCTCATAATAAATTCAATGGAGGGGAATACTGAAGTGAGGTTGAGGGGTTAACTACTGAGACTGAACTTATTGCAGCCATTAGGCTGAAGTTCTTACTGCTGTGAGCAGATTTGGATTACTAAGGTAATTGGACCAGTCATGTGACAAAAGGTCTTGAGGACATATCCTTCACCCAAGAGGACCAAGAGGACCAAGAAACAGGCTCGAGAGTCCTGAGGAAGTGCAGTATAAACTTTCTCCAGTAGTTGTTTGGGAGGAACAACCTCCTTAAGATGTTGTCCCCTCATCAGTGACAGGTTCTAATTGTTCCATGTTATTATATTGATTTGTTGTCTTTAGTAAAATGTTTACTAGTTTCAAACACATGCATGTTAGTATTTTATTAGGGTTTATGTAGAAAAAAGTAACCGTGTATTGATGGACTCGGGAATTGACAAATTATGTTAGAAATAGTAGTAATTATGCTAAATGGGAAATAAATTGAAATAGAATTCCATATTGTATTTTTCCATGTCTAGCTTTAGCAGTACTCTAGTACAATTGGGAATTTAGGTAGATATGATGAATATTAATTAACCCTGAATGAAAACTGTAATTAAATTATGCTATAGTTTGCTTATGATTTGTTATGTAAAAACATAGCAAATACTTTATCTATTGAATGTATTTACTTCAGACAAGAAGTGAACATAGGAATATAAAGATATTTAGTAATCATACTACATATAGAACTATTTTAAGACTAGTGTTCTTTATAAAAACAATACATACAATTTAACAAATAAACATAGGTATAAAAACAGACTATCACTTAGGGTTTAGATTTAGAAAGAATTCGATAAATTCTCATAATAATTTATTCCGAGACAATATTAGTCTCGGTATTAAAACAGAATTTTCTACTGTAACCTCAAGGAAACTACCTAGGTTATTGCAAGATAAAATTAATACTATTCTCAAGCTTGCATTATTTACCCTAAATCTTCCTTTATAAGAATTAAAATAGCTGTAAAAATCATTAAAGGAAAATAATAAAACAGAGCTAAGAATTTTCCATGTAAAATTTATTCTTTCACCAAACTATAGGGTATAGTTGAAAATTAACCCTTAAGAGACAAACACAAATAGAGTAGTAATAATACTCTTAACACAGTAAAAATTTCCACAATTTACATTGCACTGTAAATTCTTTTAATTACATGAAAATAATTAAAGTAATACAATAACCATTTATTAAAAACAAAATAAAATAGGAAGAAAATGGCTTATTGCCTTCAAAATTACAGGTCAAGACTCAGGCCTGTCCAAATATTAGCTAAAACAAAATAATATTTATTGAGCTATAACCATACATCATGAATAGATAAAAACCCTTAATCCTTTTACAAATCCTGACTGATTAACAGTCTTTTATTTTCCCTTAAAATCTATTTTTTAGAAACTAAAAATTTACCAGACAGAGGTCGACAGCCTTGTAGGGCTTCGAGCTGAGCTCTATCAAAAGAAGCAAAAGAAGTTTACATTGTTCATGCCATAAAGGCAGAGACATAAAAACCATTCTTTTTATCATGACTACTATAGCCTTATTCCTCCCTGCACAAATTACCCTCTAAAGGTTTTGAACTCTTACAGAATTGAAGCAAACAAGAAACAATAAGCTAGCTTGTAAACCAAAGTCATGCTTAAACCAACCACAAAGAACCTATATTCCAACCACCACAACAAAATGTAGGAAGAAACCCTCGTTTGCAACCAGGGATTACCAAATGTATGCTCAAGTGGAAATTTGAAGGAGTAAGCTCATTTCCACCTCCAGAGCCGGGAGAAGAACCTACAAGTTACAAACCAATTATGATTACTAAGCTTACTTAAAATTTAGAAAACCCTTTTATAAAAAATAACTAGAAATCGAGATTGGAATAAGTTTTTACCTGAAAGATTCTCCTTCTGAATGAAGCGGAGGTAACCAGCCACTGTGGATTGATTTGGCACAAGGCCAGAAGGCAAGAACACCCTGAGTCACCACTGCATATGAAAAACAAGCAAAAAACTCAACCGAATGAAGAAGTACTCTTGGTAGAGCTTTGTCAATCTGTTTGCATGCTCAATACAAACACAGACCTCAAGCCCTGAAGAGAAGATAGTATCTACACTCGTTGGAAACCACTTTCAGCCTTTAAAGACCAAAAACCACTCATGACCTCTCTCAAGATAGTCATAGGATTTGAAAATGGAAGCAAGCTATCAAAACTCGAAGGAGGTTACAGGTCTCCAATGGATGCGAGCTCTCAGCTCAGCCAACAAGACAGAGGAACCCTCGCTTTGCTAAACAAATGAGTAGGGTTTTGGAGTTATAAGTCAACCCTTGTGTGGATAAAACCAACCCATGTGTCCTTTGAATTATTTTCTCCGGTGTGGGTAAAGTTCCATAGTCAGCACTGCAACCCAATGATTTACAATCAACCAACGATCATTATAAAACTATACATTATATGATTGCCCATAATTTGATTTTTTCATGGTATATTGATACTTGGAAATTGACTATAGGTTATAACATAAATATTTATGTTTATTCTAGAGATTCCCTTGATAATAAATCTTTTTAGATAGTTATGTTTGTTAGCTAGGGTTGATGGAAGTAGTAAGAAAATCATGTGCGACTTATAACCATAGTAAGAAGAAGATCCATGGACTCTTGGAACTTAGCCTTGATTTATATTTGAAGGAGTGTTCAGTTAATTGAAGACCAAAAACGTTAAAGAAATTGCAATAGAATTCTAACAACTTAATGATGAATTTATAATTACAAGCATAAGTAACTTGATCATTCATTAAGAGAAGGATGATTATAGAGTCCTGAAGTGAAGGCAGCTGCAAGAAACACCAAACAGTATGGAGTGAACTTAAGCCCAAACTATGAGCTATATTCTCTCTATGGAAATTATAAACAACCTTTATGGTAAACAAAAATAGTAGTGTTCTTTAGATTTTTAAAAGTATAATATTCAGTCAATTGGAGGAGCTTTGGATAGTACTTGTTCTTGCAAAGTTTTAACCCATGTTCATGTTTTTGGTAAAATGTCATTTTGGAGTTAGTTATAAATACAAACTATGGAGTTGTAACGACAGAAAAAGATTAACATTACCTCCTTCAAGACAAGCAACATATTAAAAAAATTTCTAAGACTAGCATCTTAATTATGCTAGGGAACTAACTTCTCGACTTGAATTTAAATAACACCCTACTGGATCATACACTTACCTGCTAAACCTGTAAGGAACCAGCAGTACAATTGAGTTAGCTGAATGCTAAGTAAGCCCCGACCACACACAATAATTCTTACCTACTTGACAAAAGATAAACATCAGTATATCTAGCAGTAACAAAATACAAGTCCTTTTCTAACTCTGATAAAATTACAGCTGCTAAGTCATTAATAGCACTAACAAAAGTTCTTAAGATTACAGCTTTTAGTGTACAGGTTCTTATAAAGAAGCGATCCCATTTTCTTTTATAAACTATTTCATTTTCTTCTAACCATTAGGAGGTACTTAGCTGCTAGTTTAGACATTTTATGTCACTTGAAAAATTTTAAATTTTTACGAATTTTTGCGATATCACAATAAATGTAAGGGGAATCTAGCCAAGTGTCCATGAAACTCCCATTTGGCTCTTCCTCTCCCCATGTAAGTTACAATTAATCCCAAATTCAAGATATGAAGTATATGGACAAGTATATTAACCTTATAATCCATCCAAAAACATTACGCTTCCCATAGATTCAAGATTGCAAGAGGAGGATGCCATTTAACATAAGAATTGTAGCCAGGGTGGGCCTGATAGTCTCCATGTGTCTCCATTCTCCATAGCCATTTAATTTTTCACTTGCATTAATTTAATTAAATCCATTAAATATATATTTATTCCTTATAATTTCTAAACACCATTTATTATCTCCCTTATTAACTTCAGAACGTTTCCACCCAACCTAGGGAACTAGTAGAACGGATGGAATTTTCCTGCTATGAAATTATTTGAATGGGGACATTACAGTCCTCCCCACCCAATATTTATTTTCCATAAGAAATTTCATATTTGGATACCGAAAAATATTCTCCTCTTCCGATGTGGCATCTTCACTTGGTATATCCTTCCATTGCACCAAGTATTCTTTGATTGTTCTGCTCCTTAATCTTCACTCCCTTGTCTTCAAAACCTTTTCTGGAATAAGCGTGAGTTGTCCTTCATCATCCAAAGGAGGTAGTGTATCTAAAATTACAATTTTCTGACCAATATCTTTCTTGAGACAAGAAACATGAAATACATTATGAATTTTACTCCCTTCTGGAAGTTCCAACTCATATGCTACCTCTCCAATCTTCCAGATTACATTGTAGGTCCTATAGTATCTTGGATTTAGATTTTCTACTCCATTCCTTTTGAGAAATGTTTTTTTTTATGGCTGCAACATAAAACACACTAAATAATCGACCTAAAAGGTCCTTTCCTCTTTATGTTTATCTGCATATTGTTTTTGCTGATTTTGGGCAACCTGCAAATTGTCTTTTAAAATCTTTAAAATTTCTTGGCTTTCTTCCACCAAATATTTAGATTTTGGATCTCTACTATCACCAAATATCATATCAAAAAATGTAAGTGTATCATAACAATATAATTATTTCAAAGGAGACATCCCTATTGACATGTGAAAGGTGGTATTGTAGCAAAACTCGCCCAAGTGTAGCGATTTTGTCCAAGCTTTTTGTTGTTCTTCCACATAGTTTAGGAGGTGCCATTCCAACAATTTATTCACCCTCTCTATTTGTCCATCAGTTTGGAAATGGTAGATTGTACTTGGATTCAACTGAGTTCCCACCAATCTGAAAATTTCTTTCCAAAAATAACTCATGAATCTACCATCTCTATCACTCACAATGCTCTTGGGGAGCCCATGCAATCTGAGGATTTATTTGAAAAAAAGGTCAGCCGCTTGTGCAACACTAAAAGAGGATGTACCAAAAAATAAATGAGAAAACTTAATCAATATATCCACTATCACATATATGAAATACTTGCCCAAATATTTGGGCAAACTGGTGATGAAATCCATCGATACACTATCCCATTCACTATTACATTTCGATCCAAAATCCGACGGTTACTTCCGACGGCGCGTGGTTTTTTTTTTTTAACTATACCAAAAATCACAAAGATAATTTTTTTTTTGTAAATGTGGCCACAACCGTCGCTTAAGCGACGGCTGGTTAGTAAGCGGCGAATTCAAGAACTCATGCTTTCTTTTGTTTCTTTTCTTGTTAAATTTTGGCGCTAATCTCTTAGGAATGGTTTGCTTTGGGGTTTATTTTTGAGCATTTAGTGGATTCTGGTGTATGAGGGAAGGGCTTGTGAATTGGAGGGGTGGATGCATTTTATGCATTTGAAATCATCTTGAGTATTGCAAAAACGGGTTGTTTCTTGCTTGTTTTTGAAGGTTTCAGTAGGTACTCGCAGCAAGTAGGGGTTTGGAAGATTTTAAATAGTCTTTGGATTGCTGAAACTTGAAGTAAAAAAGTGGCATGTCTGTGAAATGAACGGTTTGGTTCTGGAGCAGTAGACGAGGGTTTCTGGCTTTAGACTATTGATTTTTGTTCATCACAGGCAGAGAATGAACGGTGAAGGGGAAAATATTGAGATTTAACTAAACCAAGATGTGCAAAATACTGTTCCAATGCATGGTGGAAAGTATATTTGTGGCACCTAAGGCGTAAATGTAGAAGGATTTGCAGGAGATCAGGTGGATTTAAGGGATAACGGGTAGGCTCAGCTGACTTGGAGGCGGTGAGGCGTTGGCGCTTTTGTTCTATGATAATCTTAGCGGGGAGTATTGGAGGATGCAGGACATTATTGAAGGAGGAAATCGTCCATGGGAAGAGCTTATACCAGATGCTCTTACCCTGATTTTCAAGAAAATTCCGTTCCAGGAGATTCTGACTGTCATTCCTAGGGTTTGTAAGTCGTGCAAGGGCTCAGAACTTCAGCATCAATTGGAAACTTCTTATATATCCTTAAGTTATTGAAATTGCTCCTTTATTTTACGTTTACAATTTAGGTTTACCATAGATTTGTTATATTTTATATTTTTGAAGAACATGGTCATGTTTCTTATATATCCTCTAGTTATTGAAAAAACTCCTTTCGTTTTTGTTAAAATGAACTCTTGAAATTGCTGCAATTAAATTATGTAAATGGTGTTTATTACAAAGGACTTATGTTACTCGATAACAAAAGGATTGTTTATGATTGTTTACAGGTGGAACACGCAGTTATATGTGGTGTAGATCTTTCAATATATCTTATGGAACTTTGCAGTGACCTCATTGAACGCAACTTTGCTATCTCCCCTGTGCTTGTGCTTTTTAAGCGTTTAGTACTTACACAAATGGATAAGGATCAAGATTCATTCCATGGTTTTAACTACATGGTAGTTTTCTTGGCGCATATGTTGGTGACTGTGGAGTATGAACATGAACAACTTTTACTGCTCAATTTGTCAAGCATTTTCTTGGAATGGAAAAGGAAAAGTGGTATGCATTTGTCATCAATTTAACCTCTCTTTCACATACAATATATGTTACAGCACTATAGTGTCTATCTTGCTAAACAAACTAGGCATTTAAGGTCGTTGAGGATTATGATGCATTAGTACCTAATGTGGTTTTTTGTTAAGCCATGTCTTATGGTAAGAATCAATAGTTTATTTATATTGACAAACATGCATATATTTCATCGTTTTTATTTTATGTTGTTATGTTGTTTTCACTTTGAATATATATAAACCATTGGAGTCATCAAATTTCTTAATATGAGATAGAAGGGATTTTATTCCTTTTGAATGGATCAAATGGTCTAAAGGGACATTCATCAACTTGATTCAATTATATGAAAATCAAAGGTGACACAAGGTAGATTTTGATAAACTTACTAAGATTGCTTCTCAATGTACAAAAGCATGAATAAAGGAGGAGGTTTGAAAATTTTCTCATTAGTTTTAAATAGTTTATACCATTGTGGATTGAAGGAGGGAAAATAACGACCATCTATTCCTTAGTTGCTTGGAGTGAATGGTATGTTATTATTCCTTATACAAGATGGTTGTATGTGTCTATTAT
>LPNX010773338.1:129394-153670 GCA_001517045.1 Pseudotsuga menziesii | reverse complement strand
ATACCACCAAACAAAGAAATTGATTTATACATGCCTACTTAAGTAATTAGGTGACCTGATGCTACAACCATGCATTATTTGTTATGGTCAATTTGTGAGCTTCCCATTGGATACCATCCTTCAAAGGTCAATGTATGTAAGTGCCAAATATAAATTCACGATAAGTGTAATATCCCCCACCAACCTAGACTACTGAAGCGTGCTTTAGTTTGCTGGTATTTGAGTTTCCACTTTCATCAAACAGTTGCATTCCAACCATCTATGACTGCTGTCCATAGTTTAGTATTGTTTCGGTAAAAGATTTCGTCAAACAGTTTGCGGGGTTGGGGTTTCTCAAAGTATTTGAAATAGTTGTTCAAAGTTCAAACATGGAGTTCCAAACAAGATTCTATTTGCAATAACTATTGAACAATTCCACATTCAACATAAGAAAACAGTAATTTCCATGAGAGCAGGATTATAAATGAACACACACAGTTTTGACCTGTAGCTTTAAATGCTCTTGACAGCCATCAAAGAAGTACCATATGATGTGAAATGACTTGATTAACTCCTGTGTATAACAACAGTAGAATGCCAAATTAGCTATAGAAAACATGAAAACCTAGATATAACCATTTAGTACAAATATAACATCAATCATCTAGGAGCTATAAGTTATAACATTGTCATAAAATGATCAATGATCAATCATCAACAACATCAACCTTCAAATTTCAACATATAATATTTTCCATCAACAGACTCTAACAGATAACATCAACCATGAACTGAAACAAAGCATCAGAATATCGTATTCATTGAATCATTACCAAAGAGTTGTAAGATGCAACCAACAATTTAAAGTTTAAACTTCAAAGGTAGGTTCAAAGTTCAAAGTTCAAAGTTCCAAACTTAAACTTATAAAATGTTTACAAAATAGGCCATAATAAACATTAAATACAAAGTACTATGATACTGTCTACTAAGATTTCCTCTTGCCATGAGAAGCTTCCAATTTCTTTTCTCGTGGGAGGCCTGATCTATGAAACCCCTGGGGGTTGGGTTGTATTCAAGGAGATGATATTTGTTTCCAGTAATGTATCATCTTTGAATTCATACTGCCCCAAATACCACCCATGTGCAACCTCCTGGTCCTCTTTGGATAGTGTGTCTGTTGTGGTGTTCAATTCTTTATACACGTTGGTTAGAGCTTGTGGCCTAATAAGCTGTCCATCATTCATCAAGTGGCAATAAGACATAACTTATGTTATATTTAAGGAGATGGCATTTCATGTTGCCACTAATGTATCATCTGTGAATTCAAATTGCTCCCAGTACCCCTTGTGCAACCTCCCGCCCCCCTTTGAATAGTGTGTCTGCAGTGGTGTTCAATTCTCTATACATGTCTGTAAGAGCTTGTGGTGAGCGACTTCCATACTTAAATTGCTAAAATGGGGGACAGTATCAAGTTTTTCATCCTTTATATACCCTTTATCAAGTTGATGACTACTATTGAATGTCCCATTACCTGCAGATTTGTGACATTTTGTTCTCCAGCAATTTTAAAAATTAGTTTCCTGCAACATAGGTGGAAATATTTGTGAGGGTAAGAAACATATTC
Source organism: Pseudotsuga menziesii (assembly GCA_001517045.1). Taxonomy (NCBI): domain Eukaryota; kingdom Viridiplantae; phylum Streptophyta; class Pinopsida; order Pinales; family Pinaceae; genus Pseudotsuga; species Pseudotsuga menziesii. The sequence goes on along the minus strand of LPNX010773338.1, from coordinate 152,067 downwards.
TGAAAGTTGAAACATTCTCTAAACTTTGGAATTAACTGATGTTGTGACTTAAATATGTCACATGTCCAGCAGGTACAAGTGCAATCTTACCTGTTCATAAAAAAAATTGATGGCATCAATTAGCAATTCATGTAGAAGAACTAGACGTCCAGACTTAATTTATTGGTGTATGAAGAGGCATCATCTAAGCCCCAACAGTATACAAGTTCTTTTTCAAAGGGTATTCCACTGATTCCTATAGGAATTTATCCTACTGGAATCCACAACCATGTAAAATTTACCATATCATGCATTTTGTAAAGTCTTTGTGAGAAATGCAATTGATGTCAAGTTGTTGTGGAAATGGGTAATTAGTAATTACTAATAGCTCTGTCTGGCAATATACTTAGCGCACCAGTTAATGAAATTAACACTTTGTTGATGGGATTTCTTATCCTCATGATATTAAAATATTATAATGATGTAAAATTTGCGGTTCTAATTCCTCTCACGTATAGATGATTTTTTTCTCAAATCTTTGGTAGGCATAGAAGTATCGAGTACTGGGACTGGCTATAGGAAAGATAAACCTGTACAAATATCTTATGTCACAAGGAAAGATTGGTTGTTTCCCACAATTTTCATCTATATGACTTTTGGCCTGTTATAACTGAATATGGTGTCAAGCTACAACTTTGACAAACCAGTTCAAGGTTAAATGCATGCATTTTTAAACAGTCCACAGTAGATTTATTTCTGCCAGCTGATACATGTTTTCTTATTAACTTCTGGCTTATGCTGAAAATGTGTGCTCTGTTCCTTTTCCAATGCAGAGATTTTCTCTGTCTCGTCTAGAGTAGGATTGGTGCAGCAGGCCTTTCATGCAAGTTGAAGAGCTGTTGTTCTGTTGATTGTAGCTTAGCCTTTGAGTCCTTGAGATTCTCCTGGCTTCATGTTTTTGAAATTCTCTTAACAGTGAGCAAGTTCTTTTGGAGTTATTTCAATGGTTAACATGACATAATATATATCATGTAAAAATCTGTGTAGCAAATGTAACATGACATAAGATATATCATGTAAAAATCTACTCGTGCAATTGTTGATAGTGAAATGAAGAATGAAATCAAAGATGACATATCCATAGAAGTAAAGTGGATTTCTAGGATGCAGGGGACTCCATATTACCTAATAGACTTAGCTACAGACAAACATAGTGCTAATTTTTTAACTAGTTTAAATGCATCTCATGGGTGATTGAATGGTTTAAGAAGATTAAACATGAGCAAAATAAATTGCAATCTATGTATTTCAGGATGAGAGATCTTTGATTTGGTTCTCCGGGAAGGAAGAAAAGCAATTAAGACTTAGTTTTGTTACCAAGATTATTCCAGGCCATCGCACTGTAAGTGTATTCTGCACAAATTTGTTGTGATATAAAATGCACAAGCTTTTCACATTACTTATTTTCAGTGAACAAATTTTCAAGAGTATATAGGTTTACTTGGACTCTTGATCAGCATTTCAGACATTTTTTTGCTTTCTTTGATGCTTATAGTCAAATTTTCAGCGGCAACCTTAACCTGAAAAGGAGTATCAGTCATTTTCTTTAATATATGGGAACGATGAGCGTTCTCTTGATTTGGTAAGTTCATATGTTTTATTCTTTACATTGTGAAGTTGCAAACATTGTGGTATCATTGGTAATTTTATTTCTTTACCTTGTAAATATGAAGTTTAAAATCCTCTTTTGAACCATTATATTTCTTTTTCCGATTATCTAACATTGAAACTCATTATTGTAAAAAATTGTCAATTTAATAGTGGTTCTCGATTTAGACTGAAGGGTGATAACATCATACAAAGAAATGATAATTCTTGGTGTTTCTGTTTATCAAAAATGATTTTGTATCTAGCACAATCTGCAGTAAAGAGAAATAAAAAGGAAATCATATTCCCCGTTTTAGTGGTATGTGCTATGTGTTGTCTATAAATCTACATTGTCTTATCGACTATGCTTCTCATAATATACTTTTCCTCTTGTAGCCCCAGTTTCTAACTCAGAAATAACAATGCAAAGAAGCTAAAGGATATTTAAAAGAATTGTGGGATATAGTTTTGTAATTTTTTAAGGAACAAAATTAGGACAATAGTTTGAAGTTAAATGTCTATATAATTATCAGATTTCTTTTGGAGTTTTCTTTGGTTGAGTTGGTATATTTCCAGGGTGTATGTCGTAAAAAAAATCATCCCGCAATAGGAACTAAGATAAGCTTGATCTATGAGTTTTTTGCAAATTGGTGCTTTGGCTTCTTTAGATGGAAACTCAGCCTTGGCAGACTTGTTTCCATGAAAGCATGATTTAGTTGAACCAGTAATGGGATGTTTGAACAATTTGAATTTTATGGTTACCATCTTTCTGGTTACGATGAAAATAGTACTATGAAATGACTTGAACAACATGTAGCATACTCAAAGTCAATGTAACATTCTCCTTATATTAATGTTAACCTCATATAAAGGCAACTGAATCCTTGCTAAAAGGTCAAATTATCATTATTGAAAGGTTGCTTTCTCATGACACAAATCAATGAGTTGAAATCTCCTAGTTAAAATCGATTACTGAAAGCATTCTACACAATGTGAGCGTATATACCAAAAAGGCAGGGATGTTATAGCAAACAGAGTTTTTGGAATTTATCACTTATATTCTATGCTGTGAATGCTAAAGTGTTACCCCTATTCATTGTTAAGACTCTTCACATCTTTGATGACTACAATTCTTAAACTTAATTACCTACAAAAATAGCCATGCCCATTTATTGCTACATACTGGATTCTCACCTGCACCCTGCATTTCTTGCAAATGGGAAACATGCTCACCTTTTTATAGTCAGTTTCTCTAAACAAAGCCATAAAAATCTCTGGTTTAGAAAGGGATTATGATTCAATCAACTAGCACTGAGCAACGATTCATTCCTCTTGAGGGATGTCCTAGTTAACTATGGGACAGCAGCAGTTGAAGGCTAGTTGTTTCCTTTCCCTCTTAAAGGGAACAGTTTAAAAGGTGTTATGATAAAACTCCAAAATCTTAGTTCCAGTATCATTTCTTCTTGTAAAATTGACATGCTAATACTAGTAAGTGGTTGCAGTTTTCACATTATAGCTAATTTTGAGTTTTGTATTTGTTTGGATGAAATTTGTTATTTACATAACAAGTTATTGTTTTCAGATTTGCAAGGACAAAGAGCAGGAAAAAATTTGGTTTGTTGGCCTAAAGGCTTTAATTTCTGGCTCTCAGTTTCTTAAACTGTACACTGATTCAAGGAGTGATGGAGGACTGCCATCTAATTCTAGCAGCCCTGCTGGTTATGCACGAAGGAAGCAACCCTTCTCTCTTATGGAAGACACTGAAAAGTTATCACAGTCTGCATTCAATGTATGTATTGCTCTTATATGAGAGCTTGATCAAATTTAAATGGTTGGATTATTTGGATGAGTGATGATTTTTGTTTAGATAGTGAACATTGGCATCTCTAGTCATCTCTAATCATATAATGAATGGCTTGGAGACCTGTAATGTTTGGCCTGCCTAAGAATGGTTTCTGCAGGTGGTTGTAATATAGAACTCGGAGACACTATTTTTTTAATTAGTATACAGTTACACACTTTCTTAATTAGTATACAGTTACACACACTGACCGTAGAGCTGAGGAACTGCTAGTGTTCTGATGTTTTATCTTGACAACAACCAGCATTCTGACTAGGAACTGCTACAAGGGATATAACCTAGATTTTTTCTGTAAACAGTTACTATATGCAGACAGCTCTTTAGTCCCTCGTTTGTGCCATTCTTTTATTTTGTTTTTGCAAGTGGCTTCATTGATTTTTTTTTTATCGTAGATATTATAGATGTTCCACAGGTCACTGTTATTTGATCAGGGTCAGTGTAATTGCAGAATTATGTCCGTCCACTGAAGGTGCATGGTCTATATGGCATATCTCAGCAACAGTTTACAGAAAAATGTTCTTCTGCGGGACATTTATATTCAGCAAAACCACAAACATAGGAGGGGCACTCTTTGATGAATTCCTTGCACTCATCTACATTGGATTCAGGACCGGATTATTCTAAGGTGCTGATGAAAGAAAACCCTTCTGAAGGATTTAGAATGAGTTTGTCAAGTGCTATAAGTTCATCGAGCCAGGGCTCTTGTCTTGAGGACAGCAATGTTTTGGGTGATGTGTTAATGTGGGGAGAAGGCATAGAAGATGGTATACTAGGAGGTGGTGCCCATAAATCTGGTTCTGCTGTTCGGACAGAGATAGATGCACTCTTGCCAAAGACAGTGCAGTCAACAGTCATGTTAGATGTCCACAGTGTTGCTTGTGGAGTTAGGCATGCTGCTTTGGTGACCAGACAAGGAGAAGTTTTCTGTTTGGGAGAGGAGAATAGACGGAGCTCTATTAATTACGGAAGGCAATGTCAGCAAGCAGCTCCACTACAAGTTCGCGTGCCTTATTCATATATGGCTCTTTTGTTAGCGCGAGCTTCGGGACTTAGTTCACTAAATATCTGAATTCATCATATTACCAAATTTCGTGTCCAGTCGGCTAGGCGTTCCTCCATTGGTTTCATGGGTTTGTTTTCTTACTCCCCTCACTAAACATCTTCTTATTTTGACCGAATACAACCATGCGGGCCGTGGGGAAGGAATAACTCGCAGATACTTGTTGGTGGGTTTATCAGTCAGATCAGATATATCTATTTTATGTCCCTCGCATAGAGGGGAGGGTATTTAAGGTAAAAATGACAGAGCGGAGAAGCATACAAACCAGGACCGCGAAATAACCATTCCAATTGAACCTTCCATACAAACTCCTCTCCTATTTTTTTTTTAAAACATTCCTATCCATCGCTTAAGTGACAGCCAGTTTTAAAAAAAAATCATACCTGTCGCTTAAGCGACACCTGCTGAACAATTTTTTTTATAAATTTTTATTATCCCGTCGATTAAGCGACGTTTCGGTTTCATAATCCGTCGGTTAAGCGACGGGATACAAAGGATTTTTTTTTATAAATTTTTTATCCCGTCGATTAAGCGACGTTTAGGTTTCATACGCCGTCGGTTAAGCGACGGCATGCAAAGGATTTTTTTTAATTTAATAGGAATTAAATGTCGGATAACCGACGCTTTCTATTTAACCGACGGTAAACTAAACTGTCGCTTAACCGACGGTTTTGAAAAATGTCGGATAACCGACGAAAAGTTTCCGATGGTTAAAAAAAAATTATAGTGTCGTACATGCGATAGGGAAGTGTCGAAAATCCGACAATACGGCCGTCGTATTTTTAGTCAAAATGTAGTAGTGATTGCTTGTATTGCACTCCAACAATTAGGGTGTTCTCCAACCCATACCATTAGGAAAGAAAATTACAGGATCCCATTTTCTTGTATGCATTCTTCCAAACATCATGAGTAAATAATATATATCATCAAAGTACATAATAACATAATAAAAAAGTACATGAAGGAGGTGCCTCATCAAAAAATCATGAAAGTTCTTATACCTCCAAGTAAGTAGACCACCATTTTCCAAGTGCATACAAGCTTCAAGTGACCAATCAAATACTCCAATGACATAGGTGAGGATCCCATGTCCCATAATGTTGTTCCAAATATATATTGTGTGCATCAATATAATCAGCCATGTGTTCTTTCATCCAAGGAGTGAATGAAAAACCTCCACCAAAATCTAAACCGAATAATGAGCAAAAAAAACAAGGAGACTTCAAATGACTCAAAGTAGTCTCACCCATACATCCATGAATGAGAGAATCACAAAGATATAATAGAGTATGTGTCTAGAAACAAAAATGTTCTCCAATAATAAATCTATTCACCCAAGTGTTGGATGAAGTTCCTCCAACATCAAATGAACCAAGTGTTGAGCAAGAGAAACCATGAGTCTTCGAGTGACTCAAATGCATATCATAGGTGCATCCATGTAGATGTGCATCATCATAAAGTAACAAAGGAAGCTGTTAAAAATGTGAATAAGAATTTTCTACAACCATGTCATCATAAAAATATATCTAGGAGTTCCATACTCCTCATGTGGCACCATAAAAACGAACCCTTTCACCCATTCTTCATTGAGACTAATGCTGCAAAACATGGAATTTTAGGATGTAGTAGAATGAACTAACTCACCCAAATGATAAAAAAAAGTGTATAATTTTCATCATGGGAAGGATCCTTATGGGTATTATCATGCATCTCCTTCAAAAATGTGAAACCTTTGTCATAGATTGGTCCCAATGTAGAGGAATCATGCTCTTGTTTAAAAATTGCATAACATTCATCAAGAGACAATTCAAGTTCCTTTTCCACCACATCAAGTGTTTGGATCTATTCAAGTTCATATTCAAACACATCAAGAACATTCAAATTTCCACATTTCTAATGATCCACCATGTCATGAGAATCCTCCAAACAATATACCATTTGACAATCTGAAACATAGGACGAAAAACAAGTGTCTTGAAACTTTTCAAGAAGTTGCTCATTTTGAATTGTGAGCTTATGAATAAATTCATTATTATTCAAGTATGATTCATGTAACCATTCACTAAGCTCAATGACATTTTTTCTATCAAAAAAAAAATACATGAAATTACCTTTGATGTTACACATTTCTCTTTGAATCTTCTCCATGTATTCAATGAAGGAAGGCTCCTCCAAGGAAGTAGCTATCCAACAAGAATTTGATACCAATGCTTGAGTGTCATGGAGTATGCTAAGGGCCTCTTGGATATTATTTTCATTCATATTTAAGGACCCTTCAATAAAATGAGGCTCTTGCAAACGAACCTCCGCATCTTCTTCCTTCTTTTTTGGACCAACTTCATGAAGCTCAAGTGGCTCAATTGGTGATGGGGAAGTTGATCGTGTTTCTTCTTCAACTACTACAAGGTATTCATTTTCATGTTTAATGGAAGTTTGGATTGCAGAAACACTTTCAAAACTTATTTCTATGTCACCAACATAGAGGTGTGAGCACCCATCAGTAGGTACTCCTTCATAGTTCAAGCGTCCATCCTTAGATTCTCTTTGTTTCACATCCAAGGTAGAATGTGTTTCAAAATGATCTTCAGTATTTTCAATAGAAACTTATTCATACTTATGTGATGCCTCTTCAAATTTTTCAAAGTCACTTTGGAGAGAATTTGGATCCTCTTCATGTACTAGTTCTTCTACTTCACCTATTTCAGAACAAGGTGGTTCATTGGTCTTCTCCTTTTGCTCCTTCAAGCAAGCTCATGCATTTTCCCCCTTGGTTTTCTTAAAATCAATATATTTTTCCAAATTTGGATAGCCAAAAATTAGAATCCTTCATAATATTCTTGTTCATGTCTTCAATTATAGGTTCAATTATTTTTATATGCTCCTCACCATCATATAAGGTACCCCTTTCATCCATAGTCATTGTTTCCTCTGCAACAAAAGCACTTTTGGGTTTCCATATCTAATGGTATTCCCTGAATTCTTGTCCTCATAAATATCAAACCAAATCAGGTGCCAATATTATGATCTTATACCACTATAATGTCCCATTTTCAAAATTTTATTGAATGACCAAGTTTTTACTTTTTCCCCAATTTCGAACCTTAACTAGTTTTAGTGTCTTGGTCTCCAAATCAGCCCAATTGCTTCCAAATATTCAGAGAAGGTGTAAGAATGATATAATAAATTAATTATTATTTTAAAGGATGTATTATGGCCCTCCAATCACTTCTGCAAGTCTGTAATAAATTCTGAACAAGATAGATGATTTTATTGGCAATTTTGGGCTCAAACCGCCCCGGGGTAAGTGGTAGAAATGGCTTCCCAAATGTGCAGAAACCCTTTCAAATTCTCAAATTGAATCATGGGATGTGTATAATACATTATCAAAGAATCATAAACATAATCAATTGACCTCCCATGGTTGTTATCACTTCTTTCAATCAGATATAAAAAACTAGTTTTGGACCCTTAGGGAAATGAGCTGTAGTTTGCTCCAATTGCTACGGAATTCAACCCAATGAAAAAAAGTTCTTATTTACTAAAAATTGAACTCATAATATAATTTAATTACATTCCATTTATTCATAAATCATCATTATTTTATACATCCATTCGAATCCATCAAGATTACAAGAGTTTACAACAAGGTAGTGGGGAAATGGAACTGTTTCTTCATTATTCAGCAATAATACATGAGATTTATTGTCCTTTCAACCTGATATATTTATGAACTTAAAGAGAAGATAATTTACATCAGAATACAAAATACTGGATCAAGACAAGCTCCCTCAAAGAGATGAATAGCTCAGCAAGTGTGCCTCACTCCATAGAGCTGAAATATGGTGAGAAAACTTGAGATGAAAGGAAGAACAAGATGAACTTGATATGTGCAATATCTTCTATATATTGAACCTAAAAATTATAAATCCATTTAAGCTCCTTGAAATTCCTGAGTGGCCTCTCCAAACACCAACTAGGATGGGAATCTTTCACCCTCGAAACTGGCTAAGGCATGAACTAGTCATCCATTAGTTCTCTCTCTTCATAATAACAATTTTAACAAATGATAAAAAACCCATTCTCTTGGTTTCTTCCTGCATTTTATAAACTTACTTATCCTTATAAGGTTCCCAATCCAACCTAAAAATCAATCCAAGTCTAATTAGGGTGTGTGCTCATGAATTGAAATGTGTCCCCTCTTTCCTAACCTTCCACCTTTCCCAAATTTGAGTAAGAGCCCATTGAGCTTCCCAAACTCACATGAGAGCTCTCGTGGATGGTATATTTCAAACTGACATGTCATATATGTCATATGTCATCCTTCACATATGAATTGTGTCATAACTGTCATAGAATCTCCACCATTGGTGTCATAGATGTCATAAATGTAAGGAAAATCTAGCCAAGTGTCCAAGAAAATCCCATTTGGCTCTTCCTATCCCCTTGTAAGTTACAATTCATCCAAAATTCGATCCATGAAGTATATGGAAAATTATATTAACCTTACAATCCATCCAAAAACATTAGGCTTCCCATAGATTAGAGATTGCAAGAGGAGGATGTCATTTAACATAGGAATTCTAGATTGAGTGGGCCCCATAGTCTCCATGTGTCTCCATTCTCCATAGCCATTTCATTTTTCACTTGCATTCATTTAATTAACTCTATTAAATAAATATTTATTCTTTATAATGTCGAAACACCATTTATTAGCTCCTTTATTAAATTCCCAATGTTTCCACCCAACCTAGGGAACTTGTAGAATTTATGGAATTTATAGAATGGGGACATTACAGTGCTAAGAGTAGTAGCATATCATTTGAGGATTTTTGGGTGTGTGGCATATGCATGTACTTGAGGAGATGAAAAAAACCTTAGATGTCAAAGGTGAGAAGTGAATGTTTATTTGATAGAATGAAGAGTCTAAGGCATATAGACTACAATCCCATCACCAAGAAGTGTGTTATTAGAAGAGACATTTGTGTTTAAGGAAGAGGAAGCTTTGGATGGAAACATATACAGATCAATTATAGAGGGTGTTGTAACTCCACACATATAATATGGAGGAGATGATAAGGGCATACAAGGTGGATAATTGATTCCACACATGCCTACAGCAGCAACAAGAACTCTTGCAAGAGTCATCCCATCGAAGTATAGAACACCCAAAACTCAAGAACGTGGTGAACCATAAAGTGTTGGTGGACAACAAGTAATAAAACTAGAGGCAAGTGAAGAATCAAATCATTCATTAGATTCATTAAAAACATATATTTAAAGGTAAGAGAACTAGAAGTTTAAAATAATTATATGAGCAAAATGAAGAAGTAGATCAAGTTTCAAATTTTGCATTGATTGCATGTGATCCTGTAAATTTTGATGGGGTTATTAAAGAAGTTGTTTGGGTAAAAGTTATGGATGAAGAAATTGATTCCACAGAAAGAAATGATACTTGGGATATTGGATGTTTACCAGATAACATTGAAATTATATTGGTGTTAAGTGGATTTATAACACTAAGATGAAAGCTAATGGTGAAGTTGAAAAATATAAGGAAAGAATTGTAGGTCAGGGGTTTAGTTAACAACCTCATGTTGATTATAATGAGACTTTTGCACCTGTACCCAAATTTGATATGGTAAGGATGGTGTTATCTATCACTTCTTAGAATAAATGGATTGTGCGCCAATGGGATTTTAAGTCTGCGTTTTTAAATGGATATTTGGAAGAAGAGGTTTATGTGCGAAAACCTCATGGACATGAAGATAAGGTCTATAGGTTAAAGAAAACATGTATGGATTAAAACACACACCGAGAGTAAGGTATAACATGATTGATGAGTACTTGAATACTGAAGGATTCAACATGAGTCCAAGTGAGCCAGCCTTGTATACAAAGGTAAATAAAGAAGGTAAAATATTGATAGTCTGTTTGTATGTTGATGATTTGACTTTCACTCGAGATCTTTCATTAAATGATTTTAAAACAGCCATGGAAACAAAGTTTGAGATAATTAATTTAGGAATGATGAAATATTTTATTGGTATTGAAGTAACCCAATGTGTAGACGGATTTTTTATTAGTTAATCTAAACATGCAAATGATATATTGAGAAGATTTAGGATGGTTAACTATAAGTTAGTTGTAACTCCTATTGTAATTGGTACAAAACTAAGTAAGAAGGATGAAGGGCCAAAGTTGATCCAACGATGTATAAGAGAATGGATGGAAGTATCATATATTTGACTACAACAAGAGCTGATATAGTGTTTGCATTAAGCTTAATTTCAAAATTTATGGAGTCTCTAAAAAGTGCACATTGGCAAGATGGAAAGAGAATCCCTAGATACATCGTTGGAACAAAAAAAATTGGTATTCAGTATACATGAAATTCATATTTTAAGTTGATGGAATATACTGATAGTGATTTTGTAGGTTCTATAGATGATAGGAAGAGTACATCGGGATATGTGTTCAGTTTTGGATTGGGAGCAGTTGCATGATATTCAAAGTAACATCCCATAATGACTTTATTTTCTGCTGAGGCTGAGTATGTTGCAACAACAACAACTGCATGTTAAACTGTGTGGATGAGAACACCTTATGAGTTGCACCATAAATAAGAAGAACCAACTCATATTTTATGTGAGAGTAGATCATCCATTGCACTTTAAAGAAATCACATCTTTCATAAGAAGAATATATGCATATGGATACAAGGTATAATTTTATTCGGGAATTTGTAAACAAGAATGAAATCAATATTGAGTTTTGTAGACCATGTTGCATTGCACTTGTAGCCAATGCACCTTTAGTTGTACCCCAGAGAGAGAGGGCCAATGTTTTGACCAAGAGGGGTGTTATTGAACGATGGCACTCTTAGATGGACCCTTTGGTCCTCCTTTAAGGGTACTATGGCTTAATGGCATTGTTGACTTCTTAACCTCATGGTTTTGTGTGGGTCCCCTGAAGGTTGACTACTGGCTCTCATGGATCCATTCCCTTCTTTTGTGCTCTAGTGGCCTCTAATTCATCCACAAGACACTAGTCTTTTGTCGCGGTCACTTCATACACCCTCTCGTCCCTTCAATCAATGGGTCCTTTCTCTCCCTGACCTTCTTTCCTCAAAGGAAGACATCTTCCATGCGAGGTCGTTTCCATTCTTTGAGGAGGGCGTTAAGGGATTTTACAGTATTATATGGGTTAGATGGGGCATAATGCCCTCCCTCAATCCCGCTACAGCCTTTCGTTTGGATCAATTCGTTTATTTGAGCATTTTTTGGCACTAGGGAATGCAAATACTTTAATGTAGCCTACCTTAGTATATATTTTCTTTTAATTTTAAGTTGACATTTAATAATTATGAATTTACTTGTTTAAGGGCATGTCGACCTGAATTTTATTTGTAAAAGTGAGTGTGATATCGTATAAATAGATATCCTCACTTTCATTTGTAAATTAGAATGGATGGGATAAATCAGTATGCACTTGTTTTACCCTTCTTAGGGTTTCTCTAGATGCTTGTGAGGAAGTTTTCTCGTTAATGCAAGTTATGTTTCTAGTCATTCTTTGGTGAATCTCTCATTTCGGTGATGTTTCGATTTGTTGGATGAACACAAGCACAAGGAGGTATGGCTTCTTACCTTTTTGTTGGATGTTGGTGGGTATGCATGTATGAGTCTTAGTGGTGGCCTTAGAGATGCACTTTCCCCTACTATATGCCTTATCCTTCCTCTTTTCACCTTAGCAAATGATGACACGTCTTCTTGTGAGGGGGCCCTAGGTTTTCTCCTCAATTTTCCTAGGTTAGTTGCTTAAACTATGACCCTCTCTCATTAGGCTATCCATTTTTCGTGAGGAGCCCTGGGTTAGCTAGGGCTTGTGCTAGGGTTTTCCCTAGGTTTTCACACCTATTTCTTCTCACAAATCTAATCTAGGTTTAGTTCTTAGGGTTAGTCTAGCTTAGTTGTAGGTTAGCTCTTAGTATAGGGTTAATTCGTACGTGTTAGATTAGTTTTAGCGTCAGCCTAGGTTAGTTCTAGGGCTAGTCTCGCTTCCTTCACATCCTCGCTGAAACTCATCAACGCTCGACGTACTCCCTTCGAACTCTCATTTCTATCTCGCGAACTTTGCCTTAAGTCTGTAGCAGGATGCGTTACCTTTTTTCCAACCCAGCCTTACCTTGGCTTCCTTTTCCTGGAAGCCTCGCTTCTCTACACTCACCTTTCGACCTTCGCTAGTTGAACCTTTGCGCTCCACACCAATCTTCGCTCTGGTGCAGACTTACATTTTGTTCCTCCTTCCCACGGGTCACCCTCTTACACCTTGATCTCCTCAGCACGGATGTTGACCTTCTTCCACTCGTGCTATCACCTCAAGCAGCCTCCTTCACTCCATACAATACGCACCTTCCTTTTCCTTTTCTGCTTTGGCCCTTTAATTTACTAGCAGCCTTCCCTCAGCATCCCCAACCGCCTCCACCGAGATGCTACAACATCCTGTTAGCACTCGCGCTCCATTCTCCTCCACCTTTGTTGCAATCCTTCTCCCTCCACGCTGGCGCACACTGCCTTCTTCCACCCTGGCGTTTTCGCTCTTCAACTCCGCGATATCCCGAAGTGACCTTCAATGTAACCTTCCCGCCACCCTTTAACTACTACCATCGAATCCTTCCAATTGCAATCCTTCTCCCTCCACGCTGGCGCACACTCCCGTCTTCCACCCTGCCGTTTTCGCTCCTCGACTCCGCGATCTCCCGAACTGACCTCCAAAGTAGCCTTCCCGCCACCACTTAACTGCTACCATCAAATCCTTCCAAGCCAACATTCCCTCTTCTTATAGCCGCGAGCCTCATTCCCCTCCGTTTCTTCTCATCATTTCCGGCGCAGACTTTTCTCTGCAAGCAAGTCGCAACCCTCTTGGTGGCAACCCCCCTCTTCATTAACTTGGCATGAGTCACCTGTATATAGAAAATAAAAAACTAAATAATGTTAAATATATGTTTTTATTATTGTAAATTACATTAATACATTCCTAATTATATGCGTTTTCCCATCCCAATTTTTTTAATCTATGTGCACTTCTTGAAATATCTGTTTTTAATATTGTATTTATATCTATGTGCAGTTTTTGAAATATGTGTTTTTAATATTTGTTTTGATATTGTATTTATATCTTAGTTATTAAAATGAAGTTAGCTCTTATGACATGTCACTCAGTAACATGTCCTAAGAATTAACTTCATTTTCTATAACAACCCGATACATTTCATTAAGATGGTTGATATTCTTCATATTCCAACTTAAGCATCATACATTTATAATCTTCAAAACTTAAATTTGTTATTTTGTGATCATCGATTGGGATGGGTTTGGCGATAATGGATGTGACATGACTTAGTGTTATACTAGTATAATGTACTGATTATTGATTTTATTAATAAAGGAAGGTATTTGGGTCAAGTAGTTGGGATAAAATGATTACATGTTGTACCTATGATCCCCTTATTCACAAGCATTTCTTTTTCAAGCATGCTCTTCAAGTTGTTACCTAGAGAATGGAGTATCTTACTTGGGTACCTTGAGTTAGATTTGTTAGGTTATATGATAGGTTTTTTTAGAGTTATCTTGAACATCATCCTAATTATCTTATTTGTAATGTCATACTAATTATTATATTTTCAATAAAAGGCTATATCCACACAAGTAAAAAAAATCAATGTAAACAATCACACAAAAACATGAAAGATTAGCACATCAAAGTATTAGATCATATCACCCCTTATACCAACTTCTTTAACTCCTAACATATACAAAAGTTTGGAAAAAATCTCTTTTGGAAGAGACTTTGTGAAAATGTATACAACTTTGTGTCTATTTATAGGGATATCCACACAAGTTGCAAACATGATCCTAAAGAATCTTTATGACGAAGTGCATGTGTATATTAATGTGTTTTTTTATTAACATTGAATTATATCTTTGTTGAACTTAATGGCACTATAATTTCCACACTAAAGTGTGGTTAGATACTACTAATGGAGATGATGATGAAGACGGTGATGACGATGATGGTGATGGTGATGAAGAAGATGATGATGACAAAGATTTTGATGAGGAAGAAGGTGATGACAATGATGATGATGATGATGATGAAGATGATGATGATTATGGTGGTGGTGATGATAATGACAAAGATGATGATGATGATGATGATTATGATGATGATAATGAATCTGACGACCTCACCATACCACTAGTGACCAGATGCGTCGGATATCATATTTATTATAATGTAATTTCAGTAGGATATTCGATGCCCCCTTCAAAAGAATCCGACGAGCTCGCCAAACCACTGACGCCAAATGTCGTTGATCTTTCTAGGTATCTGCATCAGATATCCTACAGTGATGATGAAGATCAAGATGAAGATGGTGATGACGACAATGATGACGATGATAATGAAGATGATGATCATGATGATTATGATCATGATGAAGATGATGACGACGATGATGATGAATATGGTGATGATGATGAGGATGATGATGACAATGATGATGATGATGATGATGGTGATAATGATGTTTATGATGATGATGATGATGATGATGATGACAAAGATGATGATGATGGTGATGATGATGATGATGATGAAGATGGTGATGACAATGATAATGATGATGACGAAGATGATGATGATGAAGGTATTGATGAGGAAGAGAGTGATGACGATGGTGATGATGAATATGACGATGATGAATAATATGGTGATGATGATGATGATGACGACGATGATGATGATGTTGATGATGATGATGACGATGATGATGGTGAATATCATGATGAAGATGGTGATGACGACGAAAATGGTGCTGATGATGATGATGATGAAGATGCTAATGATAATGATGATGATGCATATGATGATGATGACGACGACGACTATGATGATGATGATGATGATGATGATGATGGTGATGACGATGATGATGATAATGAATATGATGATGATGATGATGATGATGATGATGATGATGCTGATGATGAAGATGAAGATGATGACGATTACGACAATGATGGCAATGATGATGATGAAGATGATGAAGATGAATATGATGATGATGATGATGATGATGATGATGATGAAAATGGTGATGACAACTACGACGACAATGATGATGATGAAGATGTTGATGATGTTTAGGATTATAATCCTCCCTTATCCAATTTGGTCAGTTGCTTAGAATCAATTTAGTCATTATTTGGGTCCACTTGGCCTAATTGGGCCACATGTATTAGTTACTTGAGTATGGGGAACATAATTTAGCCTAATTTCCACCGAATGCACTTGCATGCATAATTTTAGGAGCCTCCTAGACCAATCCATATAATTTAGGAGCCATTGGGACTGCCTGCACCAACCTCCTTTAGTTGAGTTCAGTTGGTGACTAGTCAAGCTTAGTTATGAGTTAGTTACATTCAATTCTAGCTAGTTACATTCAGTTCTACTCAGTGCACTATTTATGAATGGTTGAATGTGGATGAGGTGCATTTAATCACCTACTACAGTTAGTCAGACTAGTTAACTGACAATTAAGACTGAATTAGACACTTGAGTTGGGTTGTTGAACTCCGATAGTGATTTATACAAGCTCAGTTAGCCATGCAGTCAAACAGAGTCAAACCAACTCAAATTTCCTCACATGGATTTGAATTGCATGAGGCTATTTAGCTATTGTACTACATTGTAATAATTGGATAATTGTTACAATGTAGTACAAATGCTAAATAGCCTCATGCAATTTGAATCCATGTGGGGAAATTCAAATTGGTTTGACTCTGCTTGACTGCATGGCTAACTGAACTTGTCTAAATCACTATCAAAGTTCAACAACCCAAATCAAGTGTCTAATTCAGTCTTAATTATGAGTTAACTAGTTTAACTGACTGTGGTAGGTGAGTAAATGCGCCTCATCCACATGCATCCATGCATAACTAGTGGTAAATGAGTAGAACTAAATGTAACTAACTAGAACTGAATGTAAGTGACTCTTAACTAAGCTTGACTAGTCACCAACTGAACTCAACTAAAGGAGGTTGTTGTTGGTACTCCTAGTGGTTCCTAAATTATAGGGATTGGTCTAGGAGGCTTCTAAACTAATGCATGCAAGTGCAGTTAGTAGCAGTTAGCCTCAATTAGTGTTCGCCACACTAGTGACTGGTACATGTGGCCCAATTAGGCCAAGTGGACCCAATGGTACTAATAGACCCAAATAATGACTAAATTGACTCTAGGTGACTGACCAAATTGGACAAGGGAGGATTAAAATCCTAACACCCCCCCTGAATATTAACTTAGACAATGTGGTCCCTGGTAACTAAGACCAAAGGTCACCCATTACAGCTAAAATTCAAAAAATTAACTACTCAATATAACTAAGGAAACGATGAAAAACCTCATGGGAAAAATACCCCCCTCAAACTAAGCAGGTAAAATCAAGAAAAAGCTTGTTCTTCTATGCACATGTATCCTGGGGCCTAGTATGTCAACTTCTCCATAAAAAATAAATGATTATGTCTGGACGAATATTCCTCTTTGAAAGAATAATAATGTGCTCAACTGAATAAGGAACATAGACGGTTGTTGGATGAAATTGGACCCATGTAGAGCAACTGAAATCAACTGATAAGAGAGAAAAACTGATTGAGGATTCAAGCCATGTGAGGAACACCCAATCAATTGATATGTTGCATTATTTAATAGAAAAACATGAGTGGTAAAATCATCCCCAAGTGTTGAGAGATAGTGTCCAGGCGAATGCAGAATGTCTTCCTCTTTACTAGTTCTGTGAGGAGATGAGCATGTGACCGAAGGTAGAGAAGCCCTCGGACTGTGGAGAGTGAATGCTTGAGATCCATAATATAATATAGCTTCAAAAATAAATAACAATTCACAAAATAAAATATCAGCAACCTCATAAGATGAAACTAACACCAAATCTCTAGCAGCAAATTTCAAAAGGACTTGCGGTACTTGATTTTTCACACCAAAATTGGTGAGAGCATCTCCAAGCATGACTGAAAGCTCTTGGAATCTAAATTTTGAACCAAATAATATCAGATCAGATCCAAATAATTTCATATTAGATCCAAAATTATGGTCCACCGCGACGGTAGATGCATAGTTTTCTCTTTCTTCAAAATTATGAATACTCGTGCATGCAATCATGTAGGAATTTTCTGGAAGATATAGATCAAGGAGAGCGAATGGATCACTCCTCAAATCTGATATTTTTTCCAAAATACCCAAGGTATTACTTATCTTCACACTGGAAGTAACATTAGAGGGAGAGAAATAAAATTCCTTTCACTGTCAAAAGCAATCAGTAGCAAATGTTGCATAGAATTTAAAGGAGAATCACTGGAGAATGTTTGCATAAAAGTGCAGCATTGTTTTTATTCAATATTAGAGATTCGAATGTCTTCTTATGTATCATCCATATGACAACATGAGATATCATAGATCTCATAAACTTCCGGAGCATCAAGGGAAGGAGTAACTTCATGGATACTTTCTTTAATTCGAATTGGTTGTGTAGAAGATTCTGCTTCTTCATCTTGAACAATTTCATCAGAGAGAGTAGACGATGAGACTTTTGGATAGAGAAATATTATGGTGCTGGGTGTGCTCTCCAAAGTTCTATTATGATTGTCAAAACCCCAAAATTTTGAAAAATTTAAAACTTTTAAAAATAACATATAATCACATTAAATGCAGTTGTTAACTGGTTTATTAGTTATGTTATTAAAATTATAACTGAATGATTATTTAAATACTCTGTACTTTGAAGAGCAGTTTCTTTTTCAGTTACTGATTGTTTTTCTATTTGCGACACAAGGTGGGTTGTCGTGAAAGGCGGGGCTTACTTAGCTTTCGAGCTAACGCAGCAGTTTCCTTCTATTACAGATATACAGGTAAGAAGTGTGGTTCGATGCGAACAAGTCTCGGAAGTTTACAGTACATATTTTTGCATACAATATGATTAGTAAAAGTATGTACATGCTAGACAGAATCACCATGCTTTTTGAGGTACTGTTTTACTAAAATTTCCTTGAGACTTAATACTAAAGAATTTGAATTCTATACATAGAGTTTAATAAGTTTACTTGTATGAAAACTATTAAATATCCACACTGAAGATAAGTATAAGAACACAATAATTACTTCTTTACGTAACAACAATCAAGGTAGAAAGATCATAACGTCACAGGTTTATTTCTGTTAGTCAAAGATACAGTAATATTTCAAGTTTATAATGCATCCACATTCGATTTTCAACTGATTAAGATATTACTGAAATTGGTCCTTTAATTTCTTTACTTGAGCATTTATAAGTTAATATTTGAAACAAGTACTCCCTTAAATAAAAATTAAGAGTTTTGCAATCTTTTAGAACCTAAACTCCTTTCATGAGTATCCATTAGATGGAAACTAAACACTGCTAGATTCAATCCTATTCTTAACATATTGGATCCTTTCATGAGGTCTCAAGACTATAATAATAATAAACAAAGAAGGTAGGAAGAATATTTAAATTATCTAACAAACCTTAACTTATGCAGTCTATTATAATTCTTGAGTTTGAAGAATGACAAAGTCTAATTCTCATCAAAAAGATGTTAGGATTTTGAAAGGAAGAGTTATCACTCTTCTTATAGTATTTAAACTATGAACTAGTAAACTCAATCAAATTTACAACTAACAAGATTAAAATACCATTAACAAATATACTCTTGAAGGAATAGTTATATTTCTTACCTTCAATTGAAACACCCAATAGTTGGCATTATGGTTATGCGTTAAAATAATTATTTATAACCATGATCTAATACTTATAACCATTTGAGCCCTTAACTAACCTTTATACCTAGGTAAATGAGGCTTTAAACATACAATACCTAAAATACAAGGTTTTATAACTATAATGCTAATGTTGCCATGTTGTAATCATAACGCAGGAAAACCATAGTGTAAAGAATTCTGGCGGGATTTTCATGCAATGATTTAGTTTGCGGACTAGTCAAAGATTTGGTCGTGGAACTATAGAATAGTACCCACTGGATGAGAAATATTAAAGGGCTACGTGGTCATGTTTCAGCCAAGTGTTGGCATTATAAAACTGTTGGATTCAACCCTAAATGTTATTTCTCCTCTTCCCTTGACCTTGAGCCGCTCTGCAAATCCTTCTGCGGCTCCATTTTACTGCTGCATTGTTTGCTAGTAGACCTCCTTTAGCTTCAGTCCCTTGCGAGCTTGGTTATTGCATTGGGTGGCAACGTAGGGTAATGAAATATCCACAATATGTCTCTGCGATACCCCGTAGGTAAATTCAGGCTCTGGTTGTGACAGTCCTTTTTCGTTTTCTGTAAGAGTGAATCCTCCTTTGAAGCATCGTGACTTAGACTGTAAGTAATTAGTGGGTTACTTACCAGGAAGAAGACTTTCATTGCAAGGTTTAACTGGTCCAACGATTAGATAGGGTTCTCTGCTACGTTCGGTGGTTGAAATGATAGTTTTCAAAGCTCCGGTGCTATCGAATGGTAGATTCCTTACTTGAGCTGGCTGTGGCAATGCTGTTAAAGATTACAACTATTAAGGTAACCTTTACCTTGTTATTTTATTTTTATATTACAGCATTATATTTATTAAAACAACTCTTTAGCATTACCATATTGTTGATAGTGGGTCGTGTGCAGGTTTGGCAGGGGAACCTGCTACTCTACTTTGCTTTTACGAGAGAAAGGTTACGGCATTACAGCCCTGGTAAGCCTTGGTCTTTCCATGGCTCATCACTTTGTGTGAATCCTTTAAACGAATGTGCAGAGATGGTTATTGCAGCCCTTTTGTTGACCTTCAAGGATTTCGGGTTGTTTGTTTTAATGTTTAACATTAAGGGTAAAAACCCTAGCTCTTAAACAGAGCTCTCCGGCTACGGCCGTGAGTGTAATACCCTGTTTGTAGTTAATATTTTGTTTAAAAACTCAACAGGCTGTAATCCTTGCGTTTACCGTGTTTAAAGGTTCTTACAGGCTATACGCCTTCATGTATAATTTTGTTACTGCTCCAGGTTAATGAATAAAACAGAGTTATAGTTATTCCTTTGATTATTGAAAAGGGTAGGGTTTTATCCTCAGTTATTATGAAACTTTGAAAACTGTTTCCCTTTCTTGCATTTCTTCTTTATCACAGTATTAAAGGAACTTGGATAAAAGAATTGCTTACTGTATTTTGTATATTAACCTGGCTGTAGGAAGAATATTACTAATTATTTTCTTTATTAAATAATTTTTGTGAGTACTTAAAATGTTACTAGGTTTAACCCTAGTTGGCAGTGAAGGATTATAATAATTAAATTATTGAAGAAGTTAAAACTCTTAAGCTCGACTACCGAGCAACTTACAGTTCTGTATAATGTGTTATATTTCTATTAATAATTCTTTTACACTGTTATTGTATGTATTAACTTCTTAAATTATAAAAGTATATAGGGTTTATACCCTTATACAATATTGTATCTGTTATTACTATCTTCTGGTGTTATTGTAGATTGTGTTATAATACTGTAGTTCATTTTAGTATAAAAGAATTCTGTACATGAAGTACTTTCCAGATTATTGTTTAATAAATTGTTATTAAATTTCTTCCTTACAGGTTTTATAACCTGACTTCTATTTAATTAGAAGTTATAAAAACAAATGTAATCCTTTTGAATTAAAAGGACCTAATGTATTCTTACTAATTATTACTATTGTCTTTTAATAATGTTTTATTTACTTTAGAATGCACAGTAAATGACTAGTTCATAAATTTACTTTATTTGTTTACATTCTGAGTATAAACCAACTAAGTTTTAATTGTATAATAATATACTATTTAAATGTTATTTGATTATAATGTATAAACATAGATACATTATTGGTGATATAATAATATCATTACTTCTTCTCAATGTTCTATGCTTTGTTATTTAAATGTTATTTACCCAATGTTTCGGTTTGGGTTCTTTATTTAGTTATAAGCTTGAATATTTCTGTACAATATTTATCAAATATTAAAGTATATTTTTCTATACATAACTGTATAAATTCCCGTGAATATTATAACATTTATCTATCATATTAGATAATAATAATAAAATAACGGTTTTAAAGTATGTTTATACTTAACTAAAATAAAAGAATATTCAGTAATACAATAAATGCATTCTTAACTAAGATGCAAACTAATACCAATAGGATTTAACTATGATAACAAACAAGTAAATAACAGATAAGTTATTATCTCCTACTGTCTGTATTATTTTATTTTAACTCTAAAAGATTAAATCCTTTTGAACTAGCAGATAACAATCATAACTCAAACTGCAGAGATACTTAGTCTATCTTTTCATTTTTACTGCTAGTATATTCAAAAGAAACAAAGTTACAGTACTAGAATAGTTTTAAGACTGTAGAAAGATAGCTCATGAATTATAAAGAAAAACACTTGTAGTAGCTGTAGGTAAAATAGGAAACTCGGTTCAGGAGAATACTACTTCTCAACACTGAGATACTGTGCTAGAGTACGGTCTGGTGATACCAGATGTGGAAAAACACAGTGAATACTAACAGGTTTAACTACTGATATTCTGAGATACTAACTTTACTGAAATTAACTAATTACTTAGACATATAAATAAACATAACATTCATCCATTCATACTCAGAAAACATAAAGAAATGAATGACAGAACCTGTTTAAGCTGTGGACAACAACAGCAATGGGAGGCCGTTCCTCCCTACCAACTCCTGGAGAGCGCTCAGATAGCGACTTCTCAGGACCCCTGAGCTTGCTCTAGTCTCCCTGGCTGGAACTAGGTGCAGCAAATCAGATACCAGTCTTCAACTCAGTATTAACTCAGAACTATCAGTCAGTTCTCTCAGCCCAAATAGCTGTAATAAAAATCAAGTTACTGCAGCAATCCACTCAAAACACTTCCTTACTGTCTTTCCCTCTTTCCTCAATGAAATTCCTGAATAACATTCACCTGAATGAATTCTTTCTGGAATAAAATCTAAGCAGCCT
>LPNX010773338.1:104016-129068 GCA_001517045.1 Pseudotsuga menziesii | reverse complement strand
TTCCCTCCTCCCGAGGATACAATCCGGTTCCACCAGAACTTCCCCTTCTGGTTCTACCTATACAACGTTCCAATCAATTACATGAGTAGCATCATGAACATACTTTTCCAGAACAGAAATATGAAAAACATTGTGCACTTTTAAATTAGGTGGTAATGCTAACTGATATGCAACTTGACCAACTCTAGACAAAATCTCAAACAGACCACATTAACGTGGCGCTAATTTTGCACAACTCCCCAATCTTAGGGAGCTCTTCTTTGGTCTTACCTTTATGAACACATGCTCACCCACCTAGAACTCTTTAGGAGTTCTTTTCAAATCTGCTTGGCTCTTTTGCCGATCCTGGGCAACCTTCAAGTTCTCCTGCACTTGTTTTACAATCTGTTCCATTTCTTTTAATAATTCGGGTCCCAACACTTATCTATCTACTAGATTATTCCAGGAGATAGGAGTGTTACATTTATGCCCATACAGAATTTCAAAAGGACTGAACTTAGCTGATGATTGATAATTGTTATTGTATGCAAATTCTTCTAAATGCAAATAATCCTCCCACTTACCTGGCTGATCCTTAACATACATTCTTAACAGATCTTCCAACACTTGATTAACTCTTTCAGTCTGTTCATCCGTCTGAGGATGGAAAGAGGTGATGAAATTCAGTGTGGTGTTTAATCCTTTAAACAAGGATTTCCAGAAATTCCGTGTGAATTTAGGATCCCTATCTGAAATAATAACTTTCGGTACACCATGTAGCCGAAAAATATGTTTTAAGAAAATGTCTGCTATATTTGCAGCCTTGTAAGTGGTTTTAACAGGAATAAAATGTGTTGCTTTACTTAATTTATCCACTACCACCATAATTGAATCATTCTGATTTTGATTTCTGGGTAATCCAGTAATGAAATCTAAGCTAATTATTTCCCACTTCCAGCTAGGAATAGGCAAGGGTTGCAACAACCCAGCTGGATGTTGATGTTCTGTCTTTACTTGTTGACAGTCCAAACATCTAGCTATATACTCAACTACTTCAGATTTCATGTTAGGCCAGAAATAATCTTTTCTCAACATGGTGACAGTCTTCTGGTAGCTTGGATGCCCTGAATAAGGGGTTTTATGCACTTCATCGAGAATCAGTAATTTAATTTTAGACACATTTGGCACATACAGTCTGTCCTTAAACAATAAAAATCCATCTTTATTTAAACTATAACCCTTAATTAAACTTTTTGTGGGTTCTTCCTTAGCTGTAGCTTGTAATTTTTGATAAATTTCATCAAATTTTATCCCTTCAATTAGCTATTCATTTAAATCAGAATTATAAGTACTGATTGCTGTTGTAAAATTTAATTTTGCATTTCTACTCAAAGCATCAGCTACTTTATTTTATTTTCCTTTTATGTGTTGAATTTCGAAATCGTATTCACTTAGGAAGGCTAGCCATCTGGCTTGCCTTGCATTTAAGTTAGGTTGATCTAAAAGGTATTTTAAACCCTTATTATCAGTCATTAAAGTAAACTTTCTACCTATTAAGTGGTGTCGCCACATTTTCAAGGCATGAATAATAGCAGCCAGCTCTAAATCATAAGTGGCATAATTCTTTTTATGGGTCTTTAGCTTCTTGGACTCATAGGCAATGACATGCCCTTCCTGAGTCAGCACTTCTCCTAGACGGTCATTACAAGCATCGGTGCAAACCACAAAATCTTTATTGGGATCTGTTATTCTTAGAATTGGCGCAGTTGTTAATAAAGTTTTTAGTTTCTTAAATCTTTCTTCGGATTTTACGTTCCAATCGAATTTCTTGCCTTTCTTTTGCAAGGAAGTGATTGGCTTGGCTATTTTTGAAAAGCCTTCTATGAATCTCCGGTAATAACCGGTGATTCCCATGAAAGACCTAACATCTGTTACGTCTTTTGGTACTGGCCAATCTTCAATTGCTCTGATCTTTTCAGGATCAACTGAAATCCCTTCCTTAGTCACTACGTGACCTAAGTACTAGATTTCATCCTTGAAGAAATCACACTTACTGAACTTCACGAAGAGCTGTTGCTCTCGCAGTTCTTGTAAAACTATCCGCAAATTTTCTTTATGTTCCTCTTCATTTTTAGAATAGATCAAGATGTCATCAATGAATATGACAACAAACTTGTCTAATTATTTATGCATTATGTTATTCATTAGACACATAAAGACAGTTGGGGCATTAGTAAGCCCGAATGGCATTACGACAAATTCGTAATGTCCATACCTCATTCTAAAAGCTGTCTTGAATATGTCTTCTTATTTTATTCTGAGGTGGTGATAGCCTGATCTCAAGTCTATCTTAGAGAACACTGTATCTCCGCGCAGCTGATCAAACAGATCGTCTATGCGGGGCAACGGATACCTGTTTTTAATTGTCATTTTATTGAGCTGACGGTAATCTATGTAGAGTCGCATAGTTCCGTATTTCTTTTTAACAAATATTACTGGTGCTCCCCAAGGGGAAACACTAGGTCTAATATATTTCTTATCGATTAATTCCTTTAACTGTGATTTTAATTCGTTAAGTTCCAGAATATTCATACGGTACGGAGCCTTCGAGCTAAGTATAGCACCTGGTACCAGCTCTATTGTGAAATCCAGTTCCCTCCTGGGAGGTAATCCTGGAATTTCCTCCGGAAAAACATCAATAAATTCATTTATTATAGAAATATCCTCTATTTTTATTTTATCTTTTTCAAATTTATTTGCCTCATCTGTAATGATTACAGCATAGGCCTTGCATCCTTTCCTGACAGCTCTTTTGAGCTGCAAGGCAGAAATCTGCGTAACTACAGTTTTCCTAGGAATACCTTTAACTATTACAGGCTGTTCATTATTATTTACACATGTAAACATTTTATCAAAACAATTTAAAACTACCCTGTGTTGTTCTAACCAGTCCATACCTATAAGTATGTCATACGAGCCAAGTGGCAGAACATTTAATTTAACAGTAGTTTTAAAATCATTCATATCTAAAACACATTCTTTAACATAAAAATTTACCTTCCTTTTTGCCCCTGTGGCTAGTTGAACTAGCCAAGAGTTATCAAACTTTTCAACATTCAGATGACACTTTTCTACTATCTGTGGTGAAATATAACTTAAGCTAGCAACTGGATCTATCAAAATAGTTACAGGAGTTTTGTTAACCATACCTTCTACTTCCACCATGGAAGTTTGGTACTCAGCTTGGTGATTCTCCAATGCTGCATTGATTCGGGGCATGGTCCTTGCAAATTCTCCAACAGTTATTTCATCTTGGATTGTATGAATATTGTTGTTTGGCTTCTTCCGATTTGGGCAAACTGATGCATAGTGTGGGCCATTGCACTCCCGGCACTTAACAGGTTCCTTCCTTTCGAAATTCTTAGTGAAATTTCCATGATTGTTGGAAACCTCCTTGCTACCCTTGAAGTTATTGGAGTTATTTGAAGCACCATTTTTTCTTCCCTAAAAGTTCTTACCATTAGAATGGTTTCTGTTCTTGTTGTTCCTGAAATTTTTCTAGGGTACATACTCCTTTTTCTTGAATTCAGACTGATTACCATTCTTTTTAGCCTTCCAATTGGATATTCCTTCCTTCTTTTTGTTCTGTTCAAAACAGAAATTATCTTTTCGCATGGCTTCTTCTAGATTTTTGGGGTTATCATATTCGATTCTGTCTTTTATATGGTATGGCAGGCAGCTGAGAAACCACTGTACCTTCGGTTTTTCATCAACTAAATACGGCACATACCTTAACAGACTTAAGAACTTGATGTTTAAGTCTTTCATAGTCATGGACCCAAGCTTTAACTCATAAAACTCC
Organism: Pseudotsuga menziesii; assembly: GCA_001517045.1. Lineage (NCBI taxonomy): Eukaryota > Viridiplantae > Streptophyta > Pinopsida > Pinales > Pinaceae > Pseudotsuga > Pseudotsuga menziesii. The sequence goes on along the minus strand of LPNX010773338.1, from coordinate 125,227 downwards.
TTGGCCCTTTCTTCATAGTATTGTTCAGATAGGAACTTCTTCTTGAAGTACCTTTTGAAAGTACTCCAATTGACCTCTTTTTCTTTAATCCCCTTGATCCTTTTCAAATATTGCCACCATTCCCTGAAAGCTTATATATGGCCATTCTCGCCTTCAGCTAGTTTGAATAATTATAAATCTGAAAGTATTTTCTCATCCCGGATAACCAGGATTCTGCCTCTTCTCCTTTTTTCGTTTCTCCATTGAAAGTTGGGGGTTTTATTTTCTTGAACTCCCCAGAAATCTCTTTGTAAGTTCTAGACTTTTTTTTTCTCTTATACACCTCTGCTTCGCTACTATCACTAGTAGAATAATAGCTTTGTTGTTCCTTAAATATTTCAGATGAGGAACTGCTATCAGATTTAGCTAGTTTCATCTTTTTGGACCCTTTTTGATGACTAGATTCTTCAGATTTAGAGCTTCTATTTTTCCCTTCAGTCTGAAATTTCTCTATCAGAATTTGATTTAACTCCTCTTGAGTCTTCAAAATTCGTTCATTATCCTTCTTGACGGATTCTAATTCAGTCTTTAAACCCTTTATGGTCTGCATCAATTCTGAGGAGTGAGCAGTTATCTCCTCAATCACAGGTTCTCTAGACATCTGTCTGGTCTCAGTGTTTGGAGATTCCTCCCCAGCATATTCTCCTAAGTTCTCCATACCTGTCTGTTAGATTCAGAACAAAAAAAAAATTCTGTTTTTCACATAAAACAAAATACAGATTAGTATATTATTTTTACTGTTATGCGGAAAGTAATTGGGCCACAACAAGGCCTAGTGTTTGAACCATGCTCTGATACCACATGTCAAAACCCCAAAATTTCGAAAAATTTAAAACTTTTAAAAATAACATATAATCACATTAAATGCAGTTGTTAACTGGTTTATTAGTTATGTTATTAAAATTATAACTGAATGATTATTTAAATACTCTGTACTTTGAAGAGTAGTTTCTTTTTCAGTTACTGATTGTTTTTTTGTTTGCGACACAAAGTGGGTTGTCGTGAAAGGTGGGGCTTACTTAGCTTTCGAGCTAACGCAGCAGTTTCCTTCTATTACAGATATACACATAAGAAGTGTGGTTCAATGCGAACAAGTCTCAGAAGTTTACAGTACATATTTCTGCATACAATATGATTAGTAAAAGTATGTACATGCTAGACAGAATCACCATGCTTTTCGAGGTACTGTTTTACTAAAATTTCCTTGAGACCTAATACTAAAGAATTTGAATTCTATACATAGAGTTTAATAAGTTTACTTGTATGGAAACCATTAAATGTCCACACTGAATATAAGTATAAGAACACAATAATTACTTCTTTACGTAATAGCTATCAAGGTAGAAAGATCATAATGTCACGGGTTTATTTCTGTTAGTCAAAGATACAGTAATATTTCAAGTTTATAATGCATCCACATCCGATTTTCAACTGATTAAGATATTACTGAAATTGGTCCTTTAATTTCTTTACTTGAGCATTTATAAGTTAAGATTTTAAACAAGTACTCCCTTAAAGAAAAATTAAGAGTTTTGCAATCTTTTAGAACCTAAACTCCTTTCATGAGTATCCATTGGATGGAAACTAAACACTGCTAGATTCAATCCTATTCTTAACATATTGGATCCTTTCATGAGGTCTCAAGACTATAATAATAATAAACAAAGAAGGTAGGAAGAATATTTAAATTATCTAACAAACCTTAACTTATGCAGTCTATTATAATTCTTGAGTTTGAAGAATGACAAAGTCTAATTGTCATCAAAAAGATGTTAGGATTTTGAAAGGAAGAGTTATCACTCTTCTTATAGTATTTAAACTATGAACTAGTAAACTCAATCAAATTTACAACTAACAAGATTAAAATACCATTAACAAATATACTATTGAAGGAATAGTTATATTTCTTACCTTCAATTGAAATACCCAATAGTTGGCATTATGGTTATGGGTTAAAATAATTATTTATAACCATGATCTAATACTTATAACCATTTGAGCCCTTAACTAACCTTTATACCTAGGTAAACGAGGCTTTAAACATACAATACCTAAAATACAAGGTTTTATAACTATAGTGCTAATGTTGCCATGTTGTAATCATAACACAGGAAAACCATAGTGTAAAGAATTCTGGCGGGCTTTTCATGCAATGATTTAGTTTGCGGACTAGTCAAAGAGTTGGTCATGGAACTATAGAATAGTACCCACTGCATGAGAAATATTAAAGTGCTACGTGGTCATGTTTTAGCCAAGTGTTGGCATTATAAAACTGTTGGAGTCAACCCTAAATGTTATTTCTCCTCTTCCCTCGACCTTGAGTCGCTCTGCAAATCCTTCTGCGGCTCCATTTTACTGCTGCATTGTTTGCTAGTAGACCTCCTTTAGCTTCAGTCCCTTGCGAGCTCGGTTATTGCATTGGGTGGCAACGTAGGGTAATTAAATATCCACAATATGTCTCTGCGATACCCAGTAGGTAAATTCAGGTTCTGGTTGTGACAGTCCTTTTTTGTTTTCTGTAAGAGTGAATCCTCCTTTGAAGCATCGTGACTTAGACTATAAGTAATTAGTGGGTTACTTACCAGGAAGAAGACTTCCATTGCAGGGTTTAACTGGTCCAATGATTAGATAGGGTTCTCTGCTATGGTCGGTGGTTGAAATGATAGTTTTCAAAGCTCCGGTGCTATCGAATGGTAGATTCCTTACTTGAGCTGGCCGTGGCAATGCTATTAAAGATTACAAATGTTAACGTAACCTTTACCTTGTTATTTTATTTTTATATTATAACATTATCTTTATTAAAAAAACTCTTTAGCATTACCAGATTGTTGACAGTGGGTCGTGTGCAGGTTTGGCAGGTGAACCTGCTACTCTACTTTGCTTTTACAGGAGAAAGGTTATGTCATTACAGCCCCGGTAAGCCTTGGTATTTCTACGGCTCATCACTTTGTGTGAATCCTTTAAACGAATGTGCAGAGATGGTTATCGCAGCCCTTTTGTTGACCTTCAAGGATTTCGGGTTGTTTGTTTTAATGTTTAACATTAAGGGTAAAAACCCTAGCTCTTAAACAGAGCTCTCCGGCTACGGCCGTGAGTGTAATACCCTGTTTGTAGTTAATATTTTGTTTAAAAACTCAACAGGCTGTAAGCCTTGCATTTACCGTGTTTAAAGGTTCTTACAGGCTATACGCCTTCATGTATATTTTTGTTACTGCTCCAGGTTAATGAATAAAACAGAGTTATAGTTATTCCTTTGATTATTGAAAAGGGTAGGGTTTTACCCTCAGTTATTATGAAACTTTGAAAACTATTTCCCTTTCTTGCGTTTCTTCTTTATCACAGTATTAAAGGAACTTGGATAAAAGAATTGCTTACTGTATTTTATTTATTAACCTAGCTGCAAGAAGAATATTACTAATTCTTCTCTTTATTAAATATTTTTTGTGAGTAGTTAAAATGTTACTAGGTTTAACCCTAGTTGGCGGTGAAGGATTATAATAATTAAATTATTTTAGAAGTTAAAACTCTTAAGCTCGACTACCGAGCAACTTACTGTTCTGTATAATGTGTTATATTTCTATTAATAATTCTTTTACGATGTTACTGTATGTATTAACTTCTTAAATTATAAAAGTATATAGGGTTTATACCCTTATACAATATCGTATCTGTTATTACTATCTTCTTGTGTTATTGTAGATTGTGTTATAATACTGTAGTTCATTTTAGTATAAAAGAATTATGTACATGAAGTACTTTCCAGATTATTGTTTAATAAATTGTTATTAAATTTCTTCCTTACAAGTTTTATAACCTCACTTCTATTTATTTAGAAGTTATAAAAACAAATGTAATCCTTTTGAATTAAAAGGACCTAATGTATTCTTACTAATTATTACTATTGTCTTTTAATAATGTTTTATTTACTTTAGAATGCACAGTAAATGACTAGTTCATAAATTTACTTTATTTGTTTACATTCTGAGTATAAACCAACTGAGTTTTAATTGTATAATAACATACTATTTAAATGTTATTTGATTATAATGTATAAACATAGATACATTATTGGTGATATAATAATATCATTACTTCTTCTCAATGTTCTATGCTTTGTTATTTAAATGCTATTTACCCAATGTTTCGGTTTGGGTTCTTTATTTAGTTATAAGCTTGAATATTTCTGTACAATATTTATCAAATATTAAAGTATATTTTTCTATACATAACTGTATAAATTCCCATGAATATTATAACATTTATCTATCATATTAGATAATAATAAAAAAATAACGGTTTTAAAGTATGTTTATACTTAACTAAAATAAAAGAATATTCAGTAATACAATAAATGCATTCTTAACTAAGATGCAAACTAATACCAATAGGATTTAACTATGATAACAAACAAGTAAATAACAGATAAGTTATTATCTCCTACTGTCCGTATTATTTTATTTTAACTCTAAAAGATTAAATCCTTTTGAACTAGCAGATAACAATCATAACTCAAACTGCAGAGATATTTAGTCTATCTTTTCATTTTTACTGCTAGTATTTTCAAAAGAAACAAAGTTACAGTACTAGAATAGTTTTAATACTATAGAAAGATAGCTCATGAATTATAAATAAAAACACTTGTAGTAGCAGCAGGTAAAATAGGAAACTCAGTTCAGGAGAATACTGCTTCTCAACACTGAGATACTGTGCTAGAGTACGGTCTGGTGATACCAGATGTGGAAAAACACAGTGAATACTAACAGGTTTAACTACTGATATTCTGAGATACTAACTTTACTGAAATTAACTAATTACTTAGACATATAAATAAACATAACATTCATCCATTCATACTCAGAAAACATAAAGAAATGAATGACAGAACATGTTTAAGCTATGGACAACAACAGCAATGGGAGGCCGTTCCTCCCTACCATCTCCTGGAGAGCGCTCAGACAGCTACTTCTCAGGACCCCCGAGCTTGCTCTGGTCTCCTTGGCTGGAACTAGGTGCAGCAAATCAGATACCAGTCTTCAACTCAATATTAACTCAGAACTATCAGTCAGTTCTCTCAGCCCAAATAGCTGTAATAAAAATCAAGTTACTACAGCAATCCACTCAAAACACTTCCTTACTGTCTTTCCCTCTTTCCTCAATGAAATTCCTGAATAAAATTCACCTGAATGAATTCTTTCTGGAATAAAATCTGAGCAGCCTCACCTCTCTTCATTGAGTACTTTTAAAAGATTGCCTAGGTATTAGTTGGGTTAACTGTCATTTAATGAGCCACCTGCTCTGATTCTAGTTTCTTGGGGAATCATGACCCCAAATATAGGGAAGTTGCCACCTGCAACTTAGGAAGTGTTTGAGGATGTTGCCACTTGTCCTTTTTCCTTTCCACCTAGTTCCATCCACCAGTTTGACTAGTAACCTCTTTTAACAGCTCTCCCATGCTGTTGTCTCCATAATTTATTTATTATTAATAAAATATTCTGAATTACACTCCATAACTGTTGACTCTGCTGAGTCATCAATCCTTACTGAGGATTAAGTTTAACATAATGTCTCAGAAATATAATAAAACAATTACATAATTTTACAAAATTGGGGTATGTGACAATGATACTCATCATCCTCACCAGAGGTTATGTCCAATTTTGTCCAGAGATCCTTTGGGTATTCAACAAGTTTAGTGAGGTAGAGCAAGCTAGGAGAAAGGGACAGACCTATTGCTCCAAAAGCTCCAGCACCATCATTTATCCAGTCATTCTCATTATCATAAGACTCTTTTCCAAGTCCAATAGACACCTCATAGAGATCTTGTCTCTTCATAGATGCAATCATCTTCAACTTCCATTCTGAATAGCTTGTGAATGGGGTGAGAAGAGCAACTGATGAATCCATTCGAAGTTGTACCTGTAAAAACACAAAAGGGGCACTGTAAGGTTGGATAGCCTACACTTTTCAAGTTTTCATCACACCCAGCTTAGTTAATCAAGCAATTCTTGATCAACAATTCATTTGCTTAGGATTTATGTGGTAAACTTGTCGCTTCTGGTGCAGAGATGGAAGGAGAAATTTCTCTCAAGAAATTTGATCCAGTAGGAGATCTATAGAAGGAGAAGTGCCTTGTCCTAAAGGATCTAATACCATATAAAATTGAGCACATAGATCTATGGATCAACAAACAAATCACAAAATAGATCAAACAATTTTACTCATAACCAAATAATGAAATAGTGCAAATATAGCTTGCAATTGTGTAATGCTTTCATTAATCAAAAGTAATTGGATAATTGTTACAATGTAGTACAATGGATAAATAGCCTCATGCAATTTGAATACATGTGAGGAAATTCAAATTGGTTTGACTCTACTTGACTGCATGGCTAACTGAACTTGTATAAATCACTATCTGAGTTCAACAACCCAACTCAAGTGTCTAATTCAGTCTTAATTATCAGTTAACTAGTCTAACTAACTGTGGTAGGTGAGTAAATGTGCCTCATCCACATGCAGCCATGCATAACTAGCACTAATTGATTAGAACTAAATGTAACTGATTAGAAATGAATGTAACTGACTCCTTGCTAAGCTTGACTAGTCACCATTTGAAATCAACTGAAGGAGGTTTGTGTCGGCACTCCTAGTGGCTCCTAAGTTGTATGGATTGGTCTAGGTGGCTCCTGAAATGATGCATGCAAGTGCAGTCAGTGGAAATTATACTCAATTAGTGTTCCCCACACTCTAGAAACTGGTGCATGTAGCCCAATTAGGCCAAGTGGAACCAATGGTACTAGTGGACCCAAATAATGACTAAATTGACTCTAGGTGACTAAACTAATTGGACAAGGGGGGATTATAATCCTAACAATCATGAAGATGTTGCTGAGGAAGAGGGTGATGATGAAGATGATGATGAAGACAATAACAATGACGATGACGACGCCGATGATGATGATGATGAAAATGGTGATGACAATGATGATTTCCTATGACATGATGAAGATGAGAATGGTGAGGATGATGAATCCAACGACCTCGCCATACCACTAATGACAACCTATATCAGATATCAAACTTCTTATAATGTAATTTAAGTAGGATATGATGCCCCCTTAAAACGAATGTGGCGAGATCACCAAACCACTAACTACAAATGTCGTCGGTATTTCTAGGTATCTACATTGGATATCCTACAATGATGATGACGACGACGATGATGATGAAGACCATGATGAATATGGTGATGATGATGATGATGACGATGATGACGACGACGACGACAATGATGATGATGACGATGATGATGAGAATGATGATGAAGATGACAACGATGATGATGATGACAATGATGATGATGATGATGACAATGATTATGATGAGGATGATGAGTGTTGGAGTCATTTACACAACATACACACTTATTTGGTCAATTTTGGCCTATTTAACCACTATCCTAAGTTTAATTGACTTAATTAGCATCAAATGAACACACTATGACATTAGCATGAGCACACCCAACCCTTACTTAAATCAAGGAGGCCAACTAATCCTTCTCCTTCAATCGGCGAGGCTAACTAGGCTTCCTCCTTCAAACAGGGAGCAATTTTGGGGTGATTTGAGTGTCATAAGTGCATCTAATTGCTAACTGAATGTTGTTTCACCTAAAAATTAGTTAAGCTAAGTTGTGAAGGAGCCTCCATCATGAAATTGTATATTTTTGGCTAATTGGGATGAACTGGAGTGAATGAATGCACCCCCAACCACTTCTGATGATTAGTACCACTTTAGTTAACTCCATTGGAGCTAATTAGAGTTGGTGATATGCTACCACCTATGGTTTGGAATTCAATTACATGTCTCTAGGTTACATTCAGTTAGACTCGGTCATCTATTGCACTCTGATTTAGTTAGGACTTAGTGTGAGACTCAGTTATGGCTAGATTAGTGGTTAACTAAGTGTGTCTAGTGTTGCTAACATTCATTTAATCTACACTCATCCACGCAATTCGAATGACCTAGAGAAATTAAATTATCTTGGAATTCATGCATTCTACATGACATTGTATTGTATTATTCATTCTTTTACTAATAATACAAAACTGCAACCTCCTATTGCAGTACCGTTGCATCATTTCATTTGTAATTTGTCATTGAAACACTTGTGAGTTTATACTTTGTACCAAGACTGTTGTGACATAATTAATATGGTATCAGAGCCATGGTGGGATGAAGCACTATTCTTCAAAAACATGATTTCTGATGGATCTTGCATGAAAAATTAAGAAAAAGGTCAAATTCCAGCACTGCACCAAAAGCATAAGGTTTACCACTTAATACCCAAAGTTAAGGAATTGTTGATCAAGCTTGCTTGATCAATTATCCTGGGTGTGATGAAAACCTGAAATGTGCAGTTTGTTTGACCTTACGGTGACTTTATTGTGTTGATTGAATGTTTTTACAGGTTCTTTTCATTCGCTACAGTAGCTCCATGGCTCATTCTATGGATCTTATCACATCTTTCAATTACCACTAATGGAAGGAGGATATGGATATTGAGATCTGTTCAAGAGGTCTCTACCAAGTCACAATGAACCCATAATTAGAGCCTAATGCTATTATAGAGAATATAAAATACTGGAATAAGCTAGATGAGGCTTATGGTTTCTTGTGCTTGTCTATCTCCAAAGAGCTTCTTTTCCACATCTTGGGATTGAAGACTTTGAGGGATATTTGGGATCATCTCGCTACCTTGTTTGATAAACAAGATGATCTTTGGATCTATCAGCTTAAGAATGAGTTGATCTCCCTAAATCCAAGTAGCTTCAAATCCATGAATGAAATTTTCACAAAATTCAAGCATTTGGTGCTCCAACTAAAGCAATGAAAGGTGGAGAAGGAAGATGACCATCTCATCCTAGGTATCCTCTCCAAACTTGGTCTAGACTATTTAATCTTTGTTTCAACATTCCATATGAGGAATCTTACAACCCCAAAATGGAAAATGCCTTCTCTTGATGCCTTCATCAAAACCCTTACAAATGAGCATGACAAGCTTGTTCATATGGGGATCCTCATATCCTCAAAAGATCAATCTCTATTTTCTTCGGGGCCAAAATATTCAAAGGGAAAAGGGAAGAAGAATAATTCAAAGGACAAATTTGATGCTCCAAATCCTAAATAAAAGAACTGACAAGAAGAGCATTCTAAATCAAAGAAACATAAGAACAAAGCACATCAAGGCAATGAAAAAGTGAAGTGTTCCTACTGCAGAAAGGGATTCCACCCTGAACATGCCTACATGAAGAAGAAAATTGGTGAGATAACTTCTCTCCTTGAGAGAAACAACATCAATCACCTGGAGAACCTTCAAAGGAGAGATCATCAAGATTAGGATACCCAGCAAGAAAGAGGACATGCCCTCATGGAAAGCACCTTGAATCCCACAGCTCTGCTCATAACATATGGAGCTTCGAATCACATGATGGCAAGAAGAGATTATTTTTCCTACTTGGACACTGACAAGAGAATTCCCATCCACATGGGAGATGATTCCACCATCATTTCAAAACGACAAGGTACAATCAAACTTGAAAATAGCAGTTTTTTTAATGTTTTGTATGTGCCCTCCTTGGCCTCCAACCTCCTAACTATATATCAAATGAATCATACTAGAGTGCCCAAGAGAGTAACCTTCAGTCCCAATGATGTATAAATCAATGAGATTGCATCCCGGAACCTTGTTTCAAAAGACCTTCCGAACCATCATGCAAAAACCTATGAGTTTTCCAATTTTCTGGTGGATGCAAAGCCCACTGCTCTTTTGACTCATTGAAATGAGGTTAGTAGAATATGGCATGAGATATTTGGTCATTTAAATTTTAAGTAATTGTAGAAAATTCATAAAATTTCCATGGTTGAAGGCCGCTCGACAATCATAACTACCAAAGGAATTTGCAAGGGTTGTGTTGTGGGAAAACATCCCGAGTATAAGTTTGATCGAGAGAAGGCTTGATGTGCATAAAGTATCTTGGGGCTAAATCATTCTGATATCAGAGGACCAATTCCCATCACATCCATGAATGGATATTGGTATGTACTCAACCTTATAGATGATTTTTCTAGATACACATGGGTGTTTTTCATTAAGAAAAAATATGAAGTTTTAGAGAAATTCATTGAATTGAAAGCACTGGTTGAGAATGCCTCTGGGAGAAAGATCAAATATATGAGATCTGATAATGGAGGGGAATATATAATTTCTTAATTTCTAAAGATATGTTCTGACAATGGGATCAAGATCCAACAATCCATTCCCTACACCCCTCAGCAAAATGGTGTAGCGGAAAGGAAAGACCGTTCTCTCAAGGAGATGACCACATGCATGCTAGAAGCAAAAGGATTGGCTGAAAATTTGTTGGCTGAGGCCATGAATGTTGATGCACACATTCATAAAAGAGTACATCAATCCTTCTTGGAAGGTAATACACCTTTCTAATCCTATTTTGGACAAAAGCCGGATGCGTCAAATTTGAAGGTGTTTGGGTCCACTGCATGGGCCCGAATTCCGTCAGAAAAGAGGAAATCTTTGCAACCGCAAAGTGTTGAATGTTTGTTTATTGGATATAGAGAATAATAAAAAGGATTCAATATTATGAATATCATAACAAAACAAATTTTCATCAAAATAAGTGTTCAGTTTGATGAGCCTCTCCAAGAGGTAGAGCTAGTTGAAGAAAATTCTCGTGATTGTCCCTCTTGTTCTGCTGACAATTTGGGTGATAAAAGTGGGAGTGATGACTCTGATTTTGAAGAAATGATATATAATATAAGTGAGAAATAAATATCAAATTCAGAATCATATTCTTAAGTGCAACCAAATCTCCCAACCTGGGCCAAGAAGACACTCTCTTCCACCGGGGAAAACATTGGAAATCCTCCTAATCCAAGAAGAACTCGGTCTGAATTTCAAAGAGCAGGTATTGTGCTCTCTTACCATGATGATTTACTATCTGAGATCTGTTATTTAATGATTGGTTCAGATCCAAAGTCTTACTACCATTCTCAGATATATCCGATATGGAAATCTTCCATGGATGAAGAGTTTAATTCTCTTCAGAAAAATGCTACTTGGGAGATAGTTTCCCTTCCAACTAGGAGGAAATTAGTTCAATGCAAGTGGGTGTTTTAGAAAACGGTTGTTGCTGATTTTACAAACTGAAAATATAAGGAAATTCGGGTTGCAAAAGGGTTCTCCCATGTCCAAGGATTTGACTACCATGAAACCTTTGCACCTGTGGCAAAGATGGACTCCATCCTCCTAGTTTTGGCCATTGCGGCATCCAAGCACTGGGAAGTGCATCATATGGATTTCAAGAGTGCATTTCTACATGTAGATATTCATGAGGAGATATAGATGAAGCGGCCCGAGGGATACATTTCAGATCCTACTTTGGTTTGCAAATTGCATAATTCATTATACGGGTTGAAACAGGCACCAAGATCATGGCATGCCAAGATGGATGCCTTTCTGCTTTCACAAAAATTCCAAGGGTGTAATTCTGATACAAATTTGTATATACAAAAGTATGATGGTAATTTACTTATAATTGTTTTATATGTTTATTATCTCTTGATTACTGGTAGCACACTTGCTTCCATTTCATTCCTAAAAATTGCCCTTCATGATGCATTTGAGATGAGCGATTTGGGTCTGCTGAAACGGTTTTTGGGGCTCGAAATTGCAAAAAGTATTTATGGGATAATGGTAAATTATTATAAATACATTTCAGACCTGTTAGTGAAGTTTAACATGGCTGAATGTAAGGCTGCACCATTCCCTTTCCTCCCAGGAATCAGCCTTGAAGAGGGAAAAAACACTCCACCCATGGATTGCACTATCTACCGCCAGCTGATTGGTAGCTTGCTTTACGTGACTCATTCACAGCCTGATTTTTTTTATGATGTGTGTTATCACTCAGAATGTACCCAGGTTGTAGGAGGCACACTCTGAGGTAACAGCAAAACCACTTTAGGAAGAAATTGATGGTTTCTCCCAGAGAGGGATCTCTCAACACAAATTTTACAAAATCAAATGATAAACAATATTTAAGCATTCATTCATTTGGCTGAACCAATCACATATCCATTGGGCATGGAGTCATATACATGTAAAATATCATAACGATACATACACGAGAACTATCAAAGGCAAGATAATCACATCATTATAGTCATCAAGTCTGATCTGGGTGAAACGGAAGAGATGAGAAAAGAGTCCATCAATACAGAGTTTCTAAGACGAATTCCATATCAATTTTAGCAGAAAAATCATATAATATCTGAAATAATGAATAGATCATAAACATATTAATTCTACTCATTCAACACTGCATTCCAGATACGAAGGAAGAACAAAATGGAGTGTTACACAAAGGAAATAACAAGCACATAAGGGAAATGGCACAGACTGCAACATCAATGACACATGAATCTCTGATAGAAAACTCTCATGCATTCACTTTATTACTCAAAACAGATATGTCTTTCCAAACCAGCAATTCTCTTGATGGGTTCCAACCCCCATCTCATAAAAGAGATACAAATTTATAGATCCAATAATAAGTCTGCCTCCAGCAGATCAATGACAGAATGACCGGCATAAATTAGAGTTTGTAACTGAAATCCTACACCACTAGGAGGTTGTTACAATTCCATTCCTAACCGATCATAGAGCATGAAACAATTGGATAACAAACTTTGGTCCATCAGCTCCGAATCTTTGCTCCAACAGCACCACGTCTTTTGCCAAATCAGCTCAGGGTCTTTGCCCCATCAGCTCCACGGTACCTGCCACTTGCTCCTACGGAGGAAGAGTAAACTTTGTTTTCCCCAGCCGCTCTACAGCCTTCCACTATTCGGAACTTGGGGTGTCGCTTTCCGTCATTTCCCGGATGGCCACCTCGAGCTCCATGTATGTTTCGTAGGACTTTTTAGGCAATCTGGTTCTGATAGCTGTCAACTTCTGCAGGACTTTGAAATCTTCAGTTAGCATGTCCACAATGGTTTGTCCCGATAGGCTTTTCTCCAGCTCATTAAACTTTGAATGGTCCATACGAGCCCTGACAATCAGGTGATTATAATGTTCCTATGGGAGCATTCGACCCTTTTCATTCCAGAAGCATGGCAACCCGTCTTCGAATAGCCCTTCAAACTCTTTTTTGAACCTGTTGACCTGTACCACTAATTCTTCTGATCTGTCCTGAAAAATCTTCATTAATTGGTGCTTGTGAATGATTTTCTTTGCTGACAGGATTATTGAGACTCTGTCCTTTATGCCCATGTCATGCAACTTTTGATATGTTAATGAATTCAAGAAATCCAGGGTGTTTTGGGCTGTAGCGAGAGGTCTTTTCGCCATGTGTTCGTTTACCACTCTCAATATTTGCTGAGCTGAATCTATCAATCCACACAAATCATCAATATAATTAAGGTAGTGCCTAAACTTGGTAACTTCAATACTTAGGGTGTCCCAAATGATATGCTTTGCCCCCTGAAGGGGGCCCTTCCCAATACATTTTTCCTTCAGTTCCTCAACCTTCTGTTGTAATTGGCTCTTGTCCTGTAAGAGCTGCATTCTGCTTTCACTTACATTGGCTAACTCGGCTTTCACCTTCTCATTCTCGGCTTGCAATTCCTTAATAGTCTCCTCCTTCAAACTCACTTGGGACATAGACTCCAACAGGTCATTTGCAGAACAATCAACTAATGGCTTTCGGATATCTACAATAGATAAGTCGTCACCAGTATGGGTCTGGCTTATTAGTTCATCCATAATCTCCCTTTCTACAGTCTGATCTTTCTTCATCACTGAAATTTGGGACAGTAGTTCTTCCCTCTCGGCATTCCACCTATCCCTTTCCTCTTGTAGCTCTCCAGCCTTCCCTTTGTACTCCATCATCTCCTGATAGATTTTATCTTTCTCCTCTTGGAGGGCTAGCAATTCAGCTGATTGGACATGTTCTGAGCCTGGCATCTTCAACCTCTTCTTCAAAAATTGCAGGGCATTATCCTTCTCTTCTAAAAACCTCTTTACGACCTGGGTATTATCTGAGCTGGCGATGTCTGCTTGCAGTTTTTTCACCTGAACAACATTTGCTTTGTTTTCCACTTTCTCGTGTCTCAATTGGATTTCCAACTTGTCAACCAACGCTTCCAACTTGCTTATCCTCATCATGGCTTGCAACAGGTCCGAATAAAAAATATCGCTGGTTTGCTTGTGTAACTATATCTTTTCTGGAGTACTAATTTTATCCAGACGGATTTCTATTTCAGACATTCTTTTATCATTCACAATGGCCATCTTGAAAGTATTTTTCTTCGCATCTCTAGCAGAAACTAGAGATGTTTTAGAACTATGCAGGTTCCTTACCCTTGGGAGCAAATTTCTTGTTTCTTCCAGGGATTGCTTCCTCTTATCTAGGTAGCTCGTTTTGAGCTCTTCTTTTGATTTAAATAGGGAGCCAGATTCTAGACTATTAATATCACCTTCTGAATCTTTAAAGGAAAACTGACTAACCTGTACTGTCTTCAGGGGAACCAAAGCAGCCTTTTTGGAAACTCCGGGTGCCCCTTCATCCATGATCTCACCTCCTTTGAGCAGCTTCACCTTCTTATGGGATGTTTTTTCATCCACATCCATACTCTCGGCTTTGTCCAAACTCCTCTTGTCAGCAACACTGACCCCCTCTGTGATTTGGATCTCTGAACAAGATGCAGGATTTGCCTCTGCCTCAGCATTGGACTCGTCAGTGAATGTGAGCAAATTAGCTGTTTCAGATAACCCTTCAATGGCTTGATGTTCAAACGGTTTGTTCCTGTTTGCTTGCTTTCTTAATGAAATCACCTGGTGGGGGTCGTAGTTCATATTTACATCCTTACTGAAATCCATAGGTTCCATCAATCTCTCTATACATGTCAGGGAACCTTTGCCTTTAAAAATGAAAGGGCCGACCTTAAAAGCAAATTTAATATTTAAAGATTTCCTGAAAGCACCGAAGTGCTCCTCATCTGATAACAACCTTTGTCTCATAAACTCCAGAGCAAAAATCCTTGGAGTTAAAAAAGAAGGCAACCTATAAGGCTGACCAGTAAATCCGTACACTCTCAAAACAGTGTAATCTTTGTACAAGAACCAGTCTCCCACCCGACCTTCGGGTGAAGACTGCATCAAATATTTCATTTCATCGAAGACGCGGGGAAATTCTCCATCAAATAGCATCATGTATATTTCGGACATGATCGAATTGGCAAATTCGATCAGGTGGATTTGCTTCGGCAAATCAGAAGAGGACAGAGTACTCAAGAACTTCAATTCGGTAACATTGGAACATATCAACATGTTAAGTAAGTGTGTTTGAAACCTAAAAAACTGGACCTTGGGAAATTCAGTCAGCTGGAGGTGGATTGCCTCGGCAAGATACTCGTCTAAATTAAGCACAGGAGCTGACTGGGACTCAGGACTCAAAGAATTTACCTTTAGCAGGAAACCAAGGACAACATGACCTATATGACAATCGTCATCTAGACCCAACACCTGACAAACCAAAGACATCACTAATCGTACCTCAGTTCTAAAAACGTGCAAGGGGTAAGGTAAGGAGAGGTTTTCCAAGGACTGACCTTCCTTCAGGATACTTGACAGGAATCGAGAGCGAGCATCGATTGGGAAAATTCGGAAAAAATCAGCAAGGACGGCTTCATTCACAGACTCACGGTTTCCAGGATAACTTTCAGGCAAACTAATATTTTCTCTAAATACTGAAGCATCAATTTTACACAATATCCTAGACGCAGACTGACTCACAATGATCCTCTGAGAGGGGGAATAATTTACTGCGCACCATTCAGCAAGTTCAGGGAAGTGGAGGGTTTGCTCCAGGGTGAAAAAGTATAAAAAGGACTTGCATACATTCAGAACATCATTTCCTTGCAAAAAATAAGACCATACTCTTTCTTTGCTGCCAGACACACTTCCTCTAGACAGGAAAGGGTCACAGACACCTCTGTATCTATCTACCAAGAACTCTTCTCTTTCGTCCGGGACCCGACCAGACATAGAAGCTTCGCTCTGTTGGTCCATCTCTCAATTTATAATATGAATTGGGAGAAGAAGTTACAGGATTTGAGGTCCTACCTGGCTCACTGTGAAGGTGTGTTCTCGGAATGCGCCTTGGTACTTGACAACTGGAAGCGCCCAAATCGACAGGTCCTTTTCGCTGGGTCCCAAGAAATAAAATAATCACAGAAGATGTCAATTTTTCCTTTATAGGACCACCCTGATTAGACACGTGGGAAGCGTTTATTTCCGCAACCACTACTTATCTCTAACAGCCGCGCATCTTTCTCTTCCGGGTTCATTTCCGACCGTCGATCTCTTCTGTGAAAATTCCTGGCCTTCAGATCACATGCGACATGTCCTTTTTGGCCGAGCCTTCTCACTTTAACCATCGCGCAACTTTGGGTCCCAGAGCCATCCACAACCGTTGATCTGATTTGCCTTCGCGGGTGGGCCGTCGGATCATGTTTCGTTTACCAATTCCGTTGGGCTCTCCCCTCTTAACCGTCGAGCAACTTTGCTCAGCAGAATCGTTCCCAACCGTCGATGCGATCTGCCTTTGACCATGTGCCATCAGATCAAGTACCATGTACCAAATTCCGTCGGGCAATCCGGGATTATCCTCCGCGCTTGTTCCTCCTCCAGAATTCTTTTCGGCCGTCGATGAGATTGCCTGGCGCTCATCAACCGCCCGATCCTGTGACACATATCACATTATGCCAGGCTCTATGGGTTTATCGGGTGCGCAAGTTTCCACTCCGGAATCATTGCCAGCCTTTGATCCACTATGCTCTGATCTCCAGCCGTCGGATCAGGCAGCACGTAACAAATTCCACTGGGTGGTTCAAAGATTAGCCCGCGTGCATGTTAATTTCCCGGAAACCAACATATCCGTCGATCCATGCTGTCTTCAATCCTCGGCCGTTGGATCAACCTCCATGCACCCTTTCCGCTGGAAGCCCTGACGCTTATCCGCCGCGCAGGTTTCGGCCGCGGAATCAAATCTGACCGCTAATGTGATCCGATTCCGTCCCTCCACCGTCGGATCGAGAGGATTATATGTGATTCCGCCAGTCCTCCATTTCCTTAACTATCTTGCACTTTCAGACGGCGAATTTGGCATGAGCCGTATATCAGCCTCGAACAATGTTACATCCCTTGATGTGTGCAGGCGGCTAAAGGCCCGAACTTCCCCTATCTTACTCGCATGTTTTGAAGGGCGGAAGGAGTATTAGCTATGGATTTGCTCCTCCTTTCAATCGCGGCTCAGGATTTTTTTTTTTCTAAATTGGCTACCCTTTAGACTATCAAGTCTCCTTTGTACCATACCTTTAAACCAAAGTATTTAAACAACACAATCTTACCTCCCCTTGGTCTTATATCTCTTTTGTTAAATACAGGTGTTAACAGCTAGCTCCATCTGGGGATGATATCCTCCCTGCGAGGTATCAAAGAACTCGTAGACCAGGTGCCTGTCTTTCGACTCTGCATAAAGACTCCCAAAAACTCATCTTTTTTTTTTTTTTTTTTGAAAGGAATGGTATGCTTCCTGGACCTTGGCGCTTTCACTGGAAGCCCCAAATGCCTTCAGCTTACCCTTCTTATTGACTGGTAAAGCAAATATGTACAGTCTATAATACAAATTTTACCTTCCTTCCCTAGGATAGGTAATGTTTCAGATATCTCCCATTTATAGGGTTGCTCTCAAGAGGAACCCCGTTTGTGTACTCCAGCAAAAATGCATTTTGCCCTCTATACCCAGCAATAACATAAGGCCCGACCCACATAGGATCAAATTCTCCATGTTTGTCTTCATTTGGGGCATCCCATTTTAAAACCAGGTCATCCATCTGAAATTGATCCTTTTTAACCCTTCTGTCAAAAGTACTCTTCATTTTTTCTTGGTGTGACTGCACTTTGTCATAAGCTTTATACCTTCGCTCTTCAAGCTCAATGATCTAATTTATCCTTCGCTGTATGTGATTCGGTTCTTCCTGCAGATCTTGGAAGTACCTCATAACTGGAACCCCTAAAGATACAAGAAAAATCACCTCGGCTCCATACACCAACTGGAAAGGAGACATGTCGATTGCTCTCTTCGTGCTAATCCTATCAGCCCATAGAGCATATTTCAATTTGGTATGCCACGACCTCTTATTGTCCTCCAACATCTTTTTGATGATCCTCACTAGACTTTTGTTCGAGGACTCAGCCAACCCATTCCCTTGAGGATAATAGGCTATCGAATGATTGAGACTTATGTGATACTTATGACAGAAATTTATCATTTTTCTAGATTTGAAAGCAGCTGCATTGTCTGTTACTATTCTTTTTGGACACCCGAATCGAGCCAATATATTTTCTTCAAGAAAATCCATGATCACATGTTTAGTAGCCCTTCTGGTAGGAATGGCTTCTATCCACTTAGTAAAATAGTCTGTAGCTGTCAAAATCCACCTGTGCTGCCCTGATGAATTGGGGTTTATTTCACCAATAAAATCCAAACCCCATTGCTGAAAAGGTGCCTCTACTGTTATCGGATTCAGAGGAAGAGGTAATACCTTTCTCTTACCATCGAAAATTTGGCATTGATGACATTTGCTGGTTTCTTTATATACATCTGAGAACAATGTAGGCCAATAATAACCAGCTCTTAGGATTTTGTTGGCTGTCACCTTCCATGAATGATGTCCTCCGCAGTCTCCCCTGTGAAATTCTCCTGCAACATGCTGAGCTTCGTCTTCCAGAAGACAATTTAGCAGAACTCCTCCGGGATCTTTCCAATAAAGATATTTATTTATGATACAAAATTTAGCGGATTTCAGTTTCACAGATCTTGCTCTTGATTTACTTAATCCCTCTGGTGCTTGTAAATTTCGGAGGACATACACAATATCAGCATACCATGGGGATGTCACAAAATCAATCATCACCTCTATCTCTGTGCCCAGCTGATCAGATTGGTGAGACAAAAAATTTATCTGCAAGGATTCACAGTTTGAATTTGTCATCATTTTAGCCAGCCCTTGCCCTTTGATCGGCCTCGTGGGTTTTATTTCTAGGTCATATTCCAATAAGGTGGCTATCCATTTTGCCCTTCTGCCTTTCGGATCTGGTTGAGTCAAGATAGCTTTTACTGCAGCGGTCGGCACATGTGCAATTACGTGGGAGTGCAAGACATACACTCTGAAATATTTTAATTCCTTAACTAAAGCATAGGCTTTCTTTTCCATGATGTCATATTTCAATTTTCCATCTCGAAGTATCTTACTGAAGAAAGCTATAGGTTGTTCCTGGTTTTCGTCATTCTTTTGCAATAATACTGCTGCTATAGTATGCTCCGAAGCATAGGAGAATATTGAAAATTCTTTGGTGAAATTTGGACTTACCAGAACATGGGCTTCTGAAATAGATTTCTTGATTCCCCAAAATGACTCCTTGGCTTCTGCACTCCACTTTATTTCATGACCTTTTTTCAACATATTTGTAATATTCATCAAAATCTCAGCAAAGCTTGGCACAAATCTCCTCAAGAAATTTACCTGTCCCAAAAATGACTGTACCTCCTTTTTGCTTCTGGGCTCTCCCACCTTGAGGATTGCACTTACTCTTTTGGGATCAATTTTTATGCCATCCTTGGATATTATATGGCCTAGCAGCTTTCCCTCCTCTAGTGCAAAATTAGATTTCTTAGGATTCAGAGATATACCATACTTCCTGCACTTCATGAAAACTTTCTCCAGGTGATGCAGATGTTCCTTGTCAGATTTGGAGTAGACCGTGATGTCATCCATGTAGATCACCACAAAAACTCCAATCTCCCCTGCAAAAGCGATGTCCATAGCTCGCTGGAAGGTGGCTCCAGCATTCATCAGACCAAAAGGCATCTTAGCATACATAAAAGTGCCCCATGGTGTGGTAAAGGCAGTCTTCTCCTGATCCTCTGGCAGCACTTTGATCTGATTATACCCAAAAAATCCATCTAGCATCAAAATCCTTTCAGCTCCCACCACTTGCTGCAGCATGTGGTCCATCTTGGGTAGAGGATAGTTGTCTTTCATGGAGACCTTATTCAAATTGCGAAAATCTATACACAGTCTTATCTCTCCACTCTTTTTCCTGACCGGGACCAAATTAGCAACCCACTTAGAAAATCTAAGTGTTACAATGATCTTGGCCTCAAATAACTTCTTTATTTCCTTCTCAATGATAGGGAGCAATTTAGGGTTGATCCTCCTGAGCTTCTGTTTAAAAGGCCTCTCTCCAGGCTTTATAGGAATAGTGTGCTGTATGATAGAGGTATCATATTCTTTGAGGTCTTCATAGCTCCAAGCAAACACATCAGTGTACTTTTTCATCAACTTTACATACTCCTCTTTCTCCCTTTCAGGCAGCTTTTTGGATAGTTTTATGATTTTAGGATCCCCTTCAGAGCCAATATTTTTATCTTCAACTACATCACCAACTGGTTTCACTTTGGGGTTCTTGGCAACATCATTTTGATCAAAGAGTCTTTCTAAAGGAATCAAGCCTCTTGGTATGAAATTGTTTTTGAGCTGGATGATATCTTTACCTCCCAAGGCTTTCCTCAACTTCTTAGCGTCTTCTTCTGACTCAACTTCCTCATCATCTTCGGGGGTCCTATCATTGCCATTTTCATTTTCAACCTGAGTATTCACAAACTCTCCTGACAACTCTAGAAACATCCGGATCTGCATATCATCTTCGAATACCTGCCAGTATTTGTAGTTGTCAGGGATAGAAGGTCTATTCAAAATCTCCACCTGGTATTCCTTTTGACTGGTCATTGGAGTTTCGAATTTTCCAGCGGCTACTGCTAAGGAATCAGCCACCATATTGTCAACCCTGGGAACCACCTGAATTATATACTCTGTAAAGAAGTTGCCAAGCATATCCCATACTTCATTTCTGTAAGCCCTCATCCGAGGATTCTTAGTTTGATAACTCTCATTTACCAGATTTATCAGCAATTCGGAATCTCCCAAGATCTTGACCCTCTGAGCCCCCAGACCCTTCAAAGCATGTAACCCC
>LPNX010773338.1:0-103886 GCA_001517045.1 Pseudotsuga menziesii | reverse complement strand
ATGATATAGCAGGATTATCATCACTCACATTTAAAATGTCAGACTGCCCTTCTCCTTGGTCTTTGACCATTTTTGAAATAGTATCTCTGTATTCAATGTTTCTCAATAACTCATTAAATGGAACAAAGATCTTCAGTTTAGACAGCTCATTTTGTAAATTAAAACCGGCACCAATCTTTTCCACGTCAATCGGAGTCGCCTTCTTTATTGTTTTGTCCTGATGTACATCATTTTCAACTTCTTTGTTCATAGAAGTTTCTTTCTGTTGCCCCTTTCCCTTTTCTACATTCGCAGAAATAGAGGAAGGCTGATTTGGATTTGCCTTCCCCTTATTTATAGGGACATCTCTATTTCTCAGCCGCATTTTCCTTTGAACATCATCCATTGCATGTAAGTAACCCCTTTGATACAGCTCATTTTCAAATACCTCATTATCATCCTCTTGTGCAAACATATTATGCTCTTCTTCAGTGAGATATATCTCTGAATCTCGTTCCCCAAACAGGTGGATCTCATTTTCGGGTGGGTCTTCTTCATCACCCACATAATTCTCAGGGAAAGGTGGGAGGATGGGCTGTTCTTCTTGGTTTCTTGGATTTCTCTGATCTCTTGGCCTATTTTGGGGAGGAGCAGGAGGATTTGGCCTTCTGAAATTTAGATTCTTGATCTGGGGATCTCCTTGCTCTCTGTTAAAAGGCCTAGTGTCCATGGTTAACTTATCCATCAACTTCTCCATAGTTTTCAACATCATCTCAAAATTAACATCTACAGCAGAAGATGAAGTAGAAGGTACATTTTCTTCTTTCCTTCTCCTGTCCATATCTCTATGCTTCATCTTTCCACTAGCCATCATGTTTGCTTCCACCTCTAGGGCATCAGTAAACATGGCAGCAAGGGTTGCCGACTTCCTTTCCCACAAGGAGAAAGCAAAATCATTATCAAAAGCTCCAGCATAATGCAGTTTAGCAGCTGCAGGGGAAGGTTTTATATCTTCTGGAATAGAATTGTAGGCCCTCATGAATCTGCTTGAAAATTCATGAACAGACTCAAAACCTCCTTTCTTAAGACCATTATATTGAGACAAAAGTTTCAGAGGATTCAGTTTGTCATCCCACCTATCCAAGAATGCATTCTGAAAGGCCTGAAAATTCACAATAGACCCTTGTGGAAGGTCCCTAAACCACTTCTTCGCCTCTCCAAACAGACTTTGGGCAAATAACCGCATTTTGACATCAGGGTAGTCCACTTCTTCCAGGTCAATGAAATCTTCAAACTTGGCGACATGTTGTTTTGCAGTTATATCCCCTTCCCCATCAAATAAAGAAATTATTTGGGAATAATTTTGGGGAAGGTCATGTAATGCGGCGGGTAAACGCAAGGGAGCAAACCTAGCGGCCATTGGTGTAGGAGGGTTCACAGAAACCGGGACAGTTTGAGTATGATCAGAAGCAGGTGTATAAGTTTCAGGGGCTTGTTGCACGTTCCCCCAGATGGAATCTAACAGATAAGTCTCTAACCTATGAGGATTAAACTCAGTGTTTGCAAGGTCAGATTCAGACTTGGTTCTCAATAGGGTATGCACAGTACTGACTTACCCTTCTGTATCAGTATGAGAATCTGGTGATGATGAGGGGCCAAACAAAGGAAAATCTACCTGCTCTTTATTCTTTGTTTTAAACAACTTTTCTGGATTCTCAAAACCTCTCAAGACTTCGGTATCAAAATTACCTCGTGTATGTCTCCTTGAAGCCAGAATGTCGTTCTTGAATTCTGAAACAATTTTACAGTGAAGTCGCCAGGGCAAATGTACAACCTCCTTTTGTTTTCGAAATCCCTGTTTGCCCACAGAAATCTCTCTTAATCTTTGTCGTTCTCCCGGGGCAGATATGCACTTTCGTCCCCGGCAACGGCACCAGTTTGTTATCACTCAGAATGTACCCAGGTTGTAGGAGGCACACTCTGAGGTAACAGCAAAACAACTTTAGGAAGAAATTGATGGTCTCTCCCAGAGAGGGATCTCTCAACACAAATTTTACAAAATCAAATGATAAACAATATTTAAGCATTCATTCATTTGGCTGAACCAATCACATATCCATTGGGCATGGAGTCATATACATGTAAAAGATCATAACGATACATACACAAGAACTATCAAAGGCAAGATAATCACATCCTTACAGTCATCAAGTCTGATCTGGGTGAAACGGAAGAGATGAGAAAACAGTCCATCAATACAGAGCGTCTAAGACGAATTCCATATCAATTTTAGAAGAAAAATCATATAATATCTGAAATAATGAATAGAGCATAAACATATGAATTCTACTCATTCAACACTGCATTCCAGATACGAAGGAAGAACAAAATGGAGTGTTACACAAAGGAAATAACAAGCACATAAGGGAAATGGCATAGACTACAACATCAATGACACATGAATCTCTGATAGAAAACTCTCATGCATTCACTTTATTACTGAAAACAGATATGTCTTTCCAAACCAGCAATTCTCTTGATGGGTTCCAACCCCCATCTCATAAAAGAGATACAAATTTATAGATCCAATAATAAGTCAGCCTCCAGCAGATCAATAACAGAATGACCGGCGTAAATTAGAGTTTGTAACTGAAATCCTACACCACTAGGAGGTTGTTACAATTCCATTCCTAACCGATCATAGAGCATGAAACAACTGGATAACAAACTTTGGTCCATCAGCTCCGAATCTTTGCTCCAATAGCACCACGTCTTTTGCCAAATCAGCTCCGGGTCTTTGCCCCATCAGCTCCACGGGACCTGCCACTTGCTCCTATGGAGGAAGAGTAAACTTTCTTTTCCCCAGCCGCTCTACAGCCTTCCACTGTTTGGAACTTGGGGTGTTGCTTTCCATCATTTCCCGGATGGCCACCTCGAGCTCCATGTATTTTTCGTAGGACTTTTTAGGCAATCTGGTTCTGATAGCTGTGAACTTCTGCAGGACTTTGAAATCTTCAGTTAGCATGTCCACAATGGTTTGTCCCAACAGGATTTTCTCCAGCTCATTAAACTTTGAATGGTCCATACGAGCCCTGACAATCAGGTGATTATAATGTTCCTGCGGGAGCATTCGACCCTTTTTGTTCCAGAAGCATGGAAACCTGTCTTCGAACAGCCCTTCAAACTCTTTTTTGAACCTGTTGACCTGTACCACTAATTCTTCTGATCTGTCCTGAACAATCTTCATTAACTGGTGCTTGTGAATGATTTTCTTTGCCGACAGGATTATTGAGACTCTGTCCTTTATTCCCATGTCATGCAACTTTTGATATGTTAATGAATTCAGGAAATCCAGGGTGTTTTGGGCTGTAGCGAGAAGTCTTTTCGCCATGTGTTCATTTACCACTCTCAATCTTTGTTGAGATGAATCTATCAATCCACACAAATCATTAATATAATTAAGGTAGTGCCTAAACTTGGTAACTTCAATACTTAGGGTGTCCCAAATGATATGATTTGCCCCCTGAAGGGGGCCCTTCCCAATACATTTTTCCTTCAGTTCCTCAACCTTCTGTTGTAATTGGCTCTTGTCCTATAAGAGCTGCATTCTGCTTTCACTTACATTGGCTAACTCGGTCACCTTCTCATTCTCGTCTTGCAATTCCTTAATAGTCTCCTCCTTCAAACTCACTTGGGACATAGACTCCAACAGGTCATCTGGAGAACAATCAACTAATGGCTTTCGGATATCTACAATAGAGAAGTCGTCACCGGTAGGGGTCTGGCTTATTAGTTCATCCATAATCTCCCTTTCTACAGTCTGATCTTTCTTCATCACTGAAATTTGGGACAGTAGTTCTTCCCTCTCGGCATTCCACCTATCCCTTTCCTCTTGTAGTTCTCCAGCCTTCCCTTTGTACTCCATCATCTCCTGATAGATTTTATCTTTCTCCTCTTGGAGGGCTAGCAATTCAGCTGATTGGAAATGTTCTGAGCCTGGCATCTTCAACCTCTTCTTCAAAACTTGCAGGGCATTATCCTTCTCTTCTAACAACCTCTTTACGGCCTGGGTATTATCTGAGCTGGCGATGTCTGCTTGCATTTTTTTCACCTGAACAACATTTGCTTTGTTTTCAACTTTCTCGTGTCTCAATTGGATTTCCAACTTGTCAACCAACGCTTCCAACTTGCTTATCCTCATCATGGCTTGCAACAGGTCCGAAAAAAGAATGTCGCTGGTTTGCTTGTGTAACTGTATCTTGTCTGGAGTACTAATTTTATCCAGACAGATTTCTATTTCAGACATTCTTTTATCATTCACAATTGCCATCTTGAAAGTATTTTTGTCCGCATCTCTAGCAGAAACTAGAGATGTTTTAGAACTATGCAGGTTCCTTACCCTTGGGAGCAAATTTCTTGTTTCTTCCAGGGATTGCTTCCTCTTCTCTAGGTAGCTCGTTTTGAGCTCTACTTTTTATTTAAACAGGGAGCCGGATTCTAGACTGTTAATATCACCTTCTGAATCTTTAAAGGAAAACTGACTAACCTGTACTGTCTTCAGGGGAACCAAAGCAGCCTTTTTGGAAACTCCGGGCGCCCCTTCATCCACGATCTCACCTCCTTTGAGCAGCTTTGCCTTCTTATGGGATGTTTGTTCATCCACATCCATACTCTCGGCTTCGTCCAAACTCCTCTTGACAGCAACACTGACCCCCTCTGTGATTTGGATCTCTGAACGAGATGCAGGATTTGCCTCTGCCTCAGCATTGGACTCGTCAGTGAATGTGAGCAAATTAGTTGTTTCAGATAACCCTTCAACGGCTTGATGTTCAAACGGTTTGTTCCTGTTTGCTTGCTTTCTTAATGAAATCACCTGGTGGGGGTCGTAGTTCATATTTACATCCTTAATGAAATCCATAGGTTCCATCAATCTCTCTATACATGTCAGGGCACCTTTGTCTTTAAAAATGAAAGGGCCGACCTTAAAAGGAAATTTAATATTTAAATATTTCCTGAAAGCACCGAAGTGCTCCTCCTCTGATAACAACCTTTGTCTCATAAACTCCAGAGCAAAAATCCTTGGAGTTAAAAAAGAAGGCAACCTATAAGGCTAACCAGTAAAGCCGTACACTCTCAAAATAGTGTAATCTTTGTACAAGAACTAGTCTCCCACCCGACCTTCGGGTGAAGACTGCATCAAATATTTCATTTCATCGAAGACCCAGGGCAATTCTCCATCAAACAGCATCCTGTATATTTCGGACATGATCGAATTGGCAAATTCGATCAGGTGGATTTGCTTCGGCAAATCAGAAGAGGACAGAGTACTCAAGAACTTCAATTCGGTAACATTGGAACATATCAACATGTTAAGTAAGTGTGTTTGAAACCTAAAAAACTGGACCTTGGGAAATTCAGTCAGCTGGAGGTGGATTGCCTCGGCAAGATACTCGTCTAAATTAAGCACAGGAGCTAACTGGGACTCAGGACTCAAAGAATTTACCTTTAGCAGGAAACCAAGGACAACATGACCTATATGACAATCGTCATCTAGACCCAACACCTGACAAACCAAAGACATCACTAATCGCACCTCAGTTCTAAAAATGTGCAAGGGGTAAGGTAAGGAGAGGTTTTCCAGGGACTGACCTTCCTTCAGGATACTTGACAGGAATCGAGAGCGAGCATCGATTGGGCAACTTCAAAAAAACTCAGCAAGGACGGC
This sequence comes from Pseudotsuga menziesii, assembly GCA_001517045.1. Taxonomy (NCBI): domain Eukaryota; kingdom Viridiplantae; phylum Streptophyta; class Pinopsida; order Pinales; family Pinaceae; genus Pseudotsuga; species Pseudotsuga menziesii. The sequence goes on along the minus strand of LPNX010773338.1, from coordinate 98,182 downwards.
TTCATTCACAGACTCACGATTTCCAGGATAACTTTCGGGCAAACTAAGATTTTCTATAACTACTGAAGCATCAATTTTACACAATATCCTAGACACAGACTGACTCACAATGATCCTCTGAGAGGGGGAATAATTTACTGCGCACCATTCGGCAAGTTCAGGGAAGTGGAGGGTTTGCTCCAGGGCGAAAAAGTATAAAAAGGACTTGCATACATTCAGAACATCATTTCCTTGCAAAAAATAAGACCATAATCTTTTTTTGCTGCCAGACACACTTCCTGTAGACAGGAAAGGGTCACAGACACCTCTGTGTCTGTCTACCAGGAACTCTTCTCTTTCATCCGGGACCCGACCAGACACAGAAGCTTCGCTCTGTTGGTCCATCTCTCAATTTATAATATGAATTGGGCAAAGAAGTTACAGGATTTGAGGTCCTACCTGGCTCACTATGAAGGCGTGTGCTCGGAATGCGCCTTGGTACTTGACAACTGGAAGCACCCAAATCGACAGGTCCTTTTCGCGGGGTCCCAAGAAATAAAATAATCACAGAAGATGTCAATTTTTCCTTTATAGGACCACCCTGATTAGACACGTGGGAAGCCTTTATTTTTGCAACCACTACTTATCTCTAACAGCCGCGCATCTTTCTCTTCCGGGTTCATTTCCGACCGCCGATCTCTTCTGTGCAAATTCCTGGCCTTCGGATCACATGCCACATGTCCTTTTGGGCCGAGCCTTCTCACTTGAACCATCGCGCAACTTTGGGTCCCAGAGCCATCCACAGCCGTTGATATGATTTGCCTTTGTGGGTGGGCCGTCGGATCATGTTTCGTTTACCAATTCTACTGGGCTCTCCCCTCTTAACCGTCGAGCAACTTTTCTCAGCGGAATCGTTCCCAACCGTCGATGTGATCTTCCTTTGACCATGCGCCGTCAGATCAAGTACTATGTACCAAATTCCGCCGGGCAATCCGGGATTATCCTCCACGCTTGTTCCTCCTCCGGAATTCTTTTCGGTCGTCGATGAGATTGCCTGGTGCTCATCAACCGCCCGATCCTGTGACACGTATCACATTCCGCCAGGCTCTGTGGGTTTATCGGGTGCACAAGTTTCCACTCTGGAATCATTGCCAGCCGTTGATCCACTATGCTCTGATCTCCAGCCGTCGGATCAGGCAGCACGTAACAAATTCCGCTGGGTGGTTCAAAGATTAGCCCGCGTGCATGTTAATTTCCTGGAAACCAACATATCCGTCGATCCATGCTGTCTTCAATCCTCGGCCATTGGATCAACCTCCACGCACCCTTTCCGTTGGAAGCCCTGACGCTTATCTGTCGCGCAGGTTCCGGCCGCGGAATCAAATCTGACCGCCGATGTGATCCGATTCCGTCCCTCCACCGTCGGATCGAGAGGATTATATGTGATTCCACCAGTCCTCCATTTCCTTAACTATCTTGCACTTTCAGACGGAGAATTTGGCATGAGCCGTAGATCAGCCCCGAACAATGTTACATCCCTTGATGTGTGCAGGCGGCTAAAGGCCCGAACTTCCCCTATCTTACTCGCATGTTTTGAAGGGCGGAAGGAGTATCAGCTATGGATTTGCTCCTCCTTTCAATCGCGGCTCAGGATTTTATTTTTTTTTCCAACTTGGCTGCCCTTTAGACTATCAAGTCTCCTTTGTACCATACCTTTAAACCAAAGTATTTAAACAACACAATCTTACCTCCCCTTGGTCTTATATCTCTTTTGTTAAATACAGGTGTTAACAATGTGAATGTTGTATCAAGATACATTCAGCAGTGTCATGACCTGAATTGGAAGGAATCCAAGAGGATTTTTAAATACATTTAGGGCACAAGAACTTACAACATTCACTATTCTACAGATTCAAAGCTATAGTTGGTTGGATATACAGATTCAAATTGAGCTAGGGATTCTACTGATCAGAAGTCCACTTCTAGGTATGTATTTATGTTTGGTGGTGGCCTCATTTTCTAGTCCAGAAATAATCAGGCTACCATTGCATTGTCTTCAACAGAGGCTGAGTACAAGGGAGCAGTGAAAGCTTGCATCCAAGCTGTATGGTTGCAAGGCATTCTTTCAGAGTTTGAGATTGGTAGTACTTTTTCCACAGTCATATTTTGTGACAATAAAAGTACTATTAAAATATCCACAGATCCAGTTACCAAGAAGAGGACCAAACATATAGAGATTCACATACACTACATCAGGGAGTTGGTGCATGACATGACCTTAGTTCTGTAATATTTCCCTAGAGATGAGTAGACTGCAGATATCTTCACCAAGATATTTATAGAGAAAAATTTCACTTACCTTCGTTCACTATTGGGGGTGATTTCATCAGGGTGATAATTTACTTCAGTGTCAAGCTTGAGGGGGGGTTTTTTTCCCACTGGAATTTCCCTCTTTCCTCACTTAGATTTATTTTTGAGCATTGTTAGAGTTACATTTTTGTACAGGGTGACCTATTGCCATTGTTTTTGGGGCCCTAACATTTCATGAATTTTATTTTTACTCCTCCTAAGTATAGCTTAAGGGGGGGAGTTGGAGTCATTTACCCAACATACACACTTATTTGGTCAATTTTGGCCTATTTACCCACTATCCTAAGTTTAATTGACTTAATTGGCACCAGATGATCACACTATGACATCATCATGAGCACACCCGCACCTTCCTTCAATCAAGGAGGCCAACTAAGCATTCTCCTTAAATCAAGGAGGCTAACTGGGTTTCCTCCTTCAAACATGGAGCAATTTTGGGGTGATTTGAGTGTCATAAGTGCACCTAATTGCTAACTGACTATTGTTTTACCTAACAATAAGTTAAGCTTAGTTGTAAAGGCACCTCAATTGTCTATTTTTGGCTAATTGGGATGAAGTAGAGTAAATGAATGCACCCCCAACAACTTTTGATGACTAGTACCACTTCAGTTAACTCAATCAAAGCTAATTGGAGTTAGTGATGTCATACCACCTACTGTTTGGTATGTAGTGACATGTGTCTGAGTTACATTCAGTTAGACTCAGTCATCTATTGCACTCTGATTTAGTCATGACTTAGTGTGAGAGTCAGTTATGGCTAGATTAGTGGTTAACTAAGTGTGTCTAGTGTTTCTAACATTCATTTAAGCTACACTCATCCATGCAATTTGAATGACTCATACAGAATTTGAATTAGCTTGGAATTCATGCATTCTACATGACATTGTATTGTATTATTCATTCTTTTACTAATAATACAAAACTGCAACCTCCTATTGAGGTATCGTTGTATCATTTCATGTGTAATTTGTCATTGAATCACTTGTGAGTTTATACTTTGTCCCAAGATTGTTGTGACAGAATTAATAATGAGGATGATGATGATGAAGATGGTGATGATGATGATGATGAAGAATATGGTGGTGATGATGATGATGAAGATGGCTATGATGATGATGATGATGAAGATGGTGACGATGATGATGATGACGATGACGACGACGACGATGATGATGATGATGAAGATGATGATGATGATGACGATGATGAATATGGTGATGATGGTAAAGATGATGATAATTATCATGACGACGACGACGACGATGATGATGATGATGAAGATGTTGATGATGAAGATGACGATGATGCTGATGACGAAGATGATAATGATTATGATGATGATGATGATGATTACCTGGGATGGATATTACAGTTTTAACCATGGTCATATGGGATGGAGTACAAGGATTTACACATTAAATGGTTCTTGAGACACTATTCATGGTATAGTTAGGGATATATGGAATAGTTAGGGATAGTAAAGTTGATTGATGTCTTTTTCCTAGGTGTGATTAGAGACAAAAAAAAAACATGATGATTGTGACAATGATTATGATGATGATGATGATGTTTGATTCTAGAAACCCTCCCACACCATTAATGCATGCATCTAGTCTAACCATGCCAAATTTTAGTCCAAGCCGGTACATATTTAAAAAATCTCAATGTTGGCCCCACGTAGCACATTAATTAATATATAGCTATGGTATTTTATGAGTGAATTGTTAGTGTCATTCATTTTTTAGTCTAGAAACATACCACACATTCAATGCATGTGTAAGGCCTAACAATGCCAAATTTTAGTCCAAGCCAAATTTATACATACCAATAAAATTCAATATTTCTATCGCAATATTAAATCAAAATATATAGAGTTGATATATTACTGCATACCTCGAACACTTAAATGGAGTTCATCATCTTCTTCATCCAATTCATCATATGTACCATCCGAGCCAGAGTCAGCATGGTAAGGATTGGCCATATAATCATCGTCATCTATGTCATTTACGATCATCATGTCATTGTTGATATCATATTCATGGAAATTGTCTACTACATCATATGATTCAACTAATTATTTGACATATTCTTGTGGAACATGATTATCTAACTCATGTTGATCATCTTCAACATCGTCTTCTTCTTCGAGACCCTCTTGACCAACCTGCTCTACCCGGAACCTCAAAGTAAAATACATGTTCACATTGGCTTGGAATAACATAGGGATCCATTCCTGGCTCAAACAACCTTATATTTACCATGGTAAATCCATGATCATGTTCAATAATAGTTTTATCGGGATCAGGTTGCTTCAATCATAACTTGTACCATTTGACAATGAACCGATCTAACTTGGAGGAGATAAAGTCACACTGAAGAATATCTTCTTGATACCCATAGTATCAATTTTATGAGAGTTATGGATGTCTGCCACTTCTAGAGGAAACATTGGTCACCTCAAGGACTGCAGATATCTCACAATATGATAGTTTCTTTGTTTCATCCAACTTTTTGATGTGATATCTATATACATTGCACCCCATATCCTTATGGTGTTTTACCTACAACAAGACATACATGAAAATATTACATAATGCTCCAATATTTATGATTAAGTGCATGTTTATGCTATACATGGAAAAAAATCAACGTGTACATCAATATATTTGCAAAAAAAAAGTGTGATTGATTAATATTCTTTCCTGCTTATCTTTTAAACCATATGCTAAATCAATTTCCCTTTGTGTAAGATTGGTATCTCCATTGTGATGTGTTTCTTTAACCAATGAAGCCACACCTTCCCATGATATACCATGACCAAATTGCTCACATCATCTGATCCATACCATCATCTAGTCAAGATTGTTTGTGATGTATAAATGAATTGTATCCCACTCTCAACCAACTTCTTGATTGCAATAAAAATTAAAATTCAATACAAATGTATATTATATTAACAAAGTATACACTATTAATTAATGCCATATATTAGGGGTGGCAGGTGAGGGAGGGATCCTCATGGATCCTGAAGGACAAATTGAACAAACCTATGCTTGGGGAATTGGATGTGGGACTAATAATGAGGCGGAGTGGACAGCCCTTCTACAAGGATTGAGGATTCTCATCAACTCAAATTTAGACAAGGTAGCAATTTTTCGTGACTCTAGACACGTCATATATAAAATGATTAATGGATACACTACTGGCTCAATAAAATGTCGTCGTTTGTATGACAAAGCTGCCGCTCTACTCTCTCCCCATTATGAATTTTATCATATTCTTCAAGAAAACAATGTCATAGCCAATGAATTGGAAAATGAGGGGGCTTCTCTCCCACAAGGGCACTTGAATCTCAATGGGGTTAATTTCCCCCCTTTACCCATACCCTAATGGATTTTTCACAGAAAAGGGCCTCTAACCAATGCTCAAATGTAACAATCTCCAAGGTTTTGATGTTAGGGATTTTATATATTTGGGACCCCATCATAGATCATGGTTCAAGCAATCCACTAAACATGGCAATGATCATGATCCAATGGATGTCAAACAAGACCCCAATGTATTCTTGGCTTTCTCCACCGCCTCTCCTACCATCGACGCATGTGCCCCCGCCCTCCTCAATTCTCGACATTATTAACTCCAGTCCTGTCTAGAGTAATGGTCTTTGCAGCTCGCATGCTCCAGGTCATGTCTTATTTTGTGCTATGGCTTCTCTCAGACCCCCTTCTTATGCTGCAGCTTCAAGAAACAATGGTCTGAACCTTGCTCGCTCTATTTTCTCACTGGAGAGGATGTTGTTGAATGTGATTTTAGGAATTGGTAATGGTTATCTCATAGATATACCGTGGGAGTCTCTTCCTTTCTATAGGGCGTTCATGAAAGACAGGATTTCCCTTGCTACCTTCTTCTCCTATCATTGTTGTTCTAGCGATGACATTCCTCTATGGCATTTGAATTCGGGACTCAGGCCTAGTTTTTGTGAAGGTGAGGTTTTCTTAGTTGAAAGCAATTTGGTTTTAGGTTGTAAGTGCTTTGGCAAGAAGGAAGGAACTGTTGGTACCCTTTCCTGTAAGAGCAAAGCTGACCGGGATTCTCTCCTGAGCGAAGTCAATATTCTTCATTCGGCCTTAGTGATTTTTTTGGTTTACAAGTCCAAGATTTGGGAGGTGTTGTCAATAGTCTTTCTCACTTACCCCTTTCCTCTTGCACCCCTTGGAAAGGCATCATGAATGCAGGGATTGCAGATATGAAGAAGAATATTCGTCGCCTGTATAATATGATGGCAATAGGCATTATGGACAACAAATCTCTAGTGTAAGAGGTGAAGGATATGGGTGAGGTGGTAAGTTACACTTCCTACCAAATAAGCAATCATGACTCCCAAATTGATGACACCAAATACAACCTCCGAGAGCTGATGGGAAAAATGGATAGAATCCAGGAATATCTTCAGTATCTGGTTAATATGAACCAAGCTATTCACGCCCGTGAAACCCCTGTTGCAGCTCAACCAATGGAGGAGGAGTCAGTGGAGCAACCTGTTAAGCAGCCAGGCTAAATCCTTAATGGCTTTCTCTATTTATGTTTTTCTGTTTACTTTTAAATCAACAGTATGTTAGGGTATATACTACCACTGTCCATCGAATTTATGTTAAAACTGTAAGTGGAGTTCTTTGGTCCCCCCTCTAGACCATTTTGGGTTCTATGTCCTTTGAACGGCAAGAACTCTTAGTCTTGGTTTTTTGTGTAATGAATGGTTGTGCACAGCCTGTTTAATATTACCTCCTTTTACTATTTCTGTTAAAAAAAATTGATGCCATATATTGAATATAAAAATATAATATGTATGATATATATACATAAATATCAACATTCAAATGTATTATATTAATTAATATCCACTAGCTAATAATTACCCTTGACCTTCCTTGATCTACCTTTCCTCTTCAAGTACTCCCCTTCAAAATTGTTATTGGAGTCCATATCACAAATGCGACATAAATTTATCTTTGACGCTAAATTAGGAAGATATTCACTAATATACAACATGTTTTTGTAAACCATATATCCCTCCATCATATAACCCTCATCACATGCTCGTTGTCTAACCAAACCCTTCATAAATTTCAAGCGCCTCTCAACCATCCACACAGACCTTGAGTGCACAGGTTCACACAATTCAATCTCCTAAACTTCGTGAATGAGGTAGTGTTCATGTGCATTTAAAAATGATGAAGGTATATGCTTATACATTTCACACATGAGACGAGGAATTTTTCTCCTATAATACTTTATATATTCCTTAAGGATTTCTTTATATGACAACCATATATAGGTGACACAAGCCAATAACAATATTCAAAAAAAAACATTATATTTAATAACATGAAGTAGTGCACAAAAATCAAATATAAGTTCTACGATGAATTAAACAAACACTAAGCACGTGTAAAAAATCACTACTTACTTCATGTATTTCCCAAGATTATATATAACTTGTTAGACATTGTTGTCGAAGTTGTCTAGGAGAGAGAGAGGTAGAATATACTGTAACAATATACAAACCACATCAATTTTTAAACAAAGAGTAGAAAAACAAAATAACAACAATATGCACTGGAATAAAAGACAATATTTATATGGATACCATAATAATTACCTTTATCAGGACATGAAAATCATGCGTTTCCACCCCCAGAAAATTACCTTTCTTTGTTATGATATTTTTCATGTTTGCACAAAATTGAGTGGGAATTTTAATTTTTCACATGACTTCTTTTGCAACATTACTTTGCTTCTCCGTTAACATCCATGGAACTTAGTTTATATTAATTTGGTCTCCCTTGCTATGAAATCAAATGATGTCTTTCATTGCATTGTATCCTTCTTGAATGTCTTTGTAAAATGTGGCAATTCTTTCTTTCTCACTCCTTTCATACAATATTGCCATAATTTTCAATCACATTCTTTCTGATATGCATTGTATCAAAAATATGAGCAATTTTTAGGTGCTCATAGTAGGGAATACTACTGAATTGTTTAGGGTAAATTTCCATTCCTTGTGGAATCCCGTTAATTCCTTCATCATCATGACAGACATCATCAATCAAAGTTTATAAAACAATTACAGAAATCAATGTCAATTACAGTAAACACCATGACACAATAAAAAAATACATAGCATTTCATATACGATGAATCATATGCACTGGCTTGATGATTTCTATTATATTGCATATTTCATATGTGAGGTGTCATTCTTTGTGGTTTTAATGCAGCCTCTTGCTTCCCATTGAATAATTTGTTTTCGGTAGTTCAATACCTGTGATTCTTAGAGAGGAAGAGCCTATACTCATCAAACACCTCCTTTCCTAATCTTTTTGAACAATGAGATTTGATCTTAGGACCACTAACTGGACCTGCAAATTTTCCCTTTGTCTTAAGACCTACATAAAGAGATGGAATATCTATGTCAATTATAATATATGTAAAATGAATGGAATATTTAAAAAAACATGCACGCATAGTACTATATTAACTAGTTCATAAAATTAAAGGCACTTAAAGTGAAACTTATAAATGCAAACCACAAAAATGGGTTAACCTCGGGGCATCGTGTATTGTCGATACAAGCATTGCATGGAATTGAAATTGACTTTGTCATATTGGTCTAAATACGTCATACACAGTGATGTCATTCCATAACTTTAGTATCTCGTCTATAAGAAGTTTGATATATACATTCATATCATTAACTTGGTACTTATCTGTTTGACTTGAACATATAAAATATATAATTATTAGTACCATTTAGATGTATAAACCATGCATAAGATATATATATATATATGACATTAGTAAACCCAATATGAAAAATGAGATGAAACTACATTAAAAATAAAAAAGTTGTAGACACAATATACCTGGAATAATCATCGACAACATTATGTGTTCCCTGTTTATTGACAACCATGGAGGAATGTTATTTTTGACAACAAAAATAGGCCACATCGTGTAAACATATCTCATCTCTACAAATGGATGGACACCATCTATTTCCAAATAAATCCTAAAATTACGAGGTTCTTCTTTAAAGTGATGCCATTTTTTCTCCATATCTCTAAATGCATAACCATCTATAGGAATTCGAATAATGTCATCTTGAATTCTATTCCTTGCATAATAATCCATAAATTGTGTTATGTTTTTGCACCTGAACAGTCATTGTAAACATGGAATATTGTGAATTTGACAAAGAACCTTGTGAGGCACCTTTTTATTTCTTGATCTATTTGATATCTACTGATATAGAATTTCATACATTCTATTGCAAATTCATGCTGATTATAATATATAACATGGTCATCAGGGCATGCATGAATTTGTTCATAATGCATTCCAATTTCTTCCATGATGGAAGATAAATCTCGATATGTGCGAGGTAAAATATTTGATAGTGGTAACAAAAATATATCTATCAAGCTACAATGAATTAAAATAAAAATCTAGTTAATATAATATTTAAATAATATTAATGAAAAACATTTCATCCATATTAATTTGACTTTTGAATTAACAATAAAATTATCAGAGGAACAAAGATAACCTTTATCAGGATCATATATATATGTGATGGATTATTTTACATACCTTAACATCTGGGTGACTGATATGTTTGAAATGCCATTCATAACCTTCAAGTTCATTATCAACAAATAAGCATAGAGAAGATTTGTGTTGGAGCCTTCATAAATGGGTTTGCATACCTTCTCAGGAAGAGGTAAATCATGAACATCATCAAATTCATCAATATTTTCATGATGATGATGATCATCATCATCCATTGTAACATTAAATGAATCATGGATCAATGTATTTGTACCATCATCTTCAACTACATTATCAGTATGATCGTTTTCTTAAATATGATCATTAACTTGTTCTCCATTTTTCCTAGCTCCATGTTCCTCTGGTACTTGTTCTGAAAGCACTTCCTCTATACGATATGTCGCAGGATGTATTTCCTTTATAATTAAATGAAAACATCAAGAGATATAAGTTAGTATAATAAATATTAAAATAATCCATACATTTACCAAAGCATTCAATATAAAAAGCATTTATAATGCAAAACTTAGAAATGGGCGATATTCATTCCCCCCCTCAATGTGTCCATGTTCCCTACAATGTTTTATAGCTTTTGTGATCAATATTATTCTCCTCTTAAATTCCCTGCATTCAAGACAAGGACAATAACAATTCATGCCACCCTTTATTTTCAGTCCATCCCACATTCTGGCAAGCAATTGTCGATTTTGTTCTTCTGGATCAGGAATATTTCTATTTGATATTTTCTCACAAAGATCTTGAATGAAGACTATCGACAATCTTAAAAAATCAAGATCCATGCATCACTATTTCCGCAAACCTTTTGTCAAAGAATATAATATTTTTCGCAAACAGTTCATCGAAGAATAAAATAATTTTCGCAAACCATACGTCGAAGAATAAAATAATTTCCACAAACCATCCATCAAAGAATAAATAATTTCTACAAACCATCCGTCAAAGAATAAAATAATTTTCACTAACGATCACTTCTATAGAAAACATGTCAAAATGTTTCTGTAATTTATATATTTTCATATTCAATTGCCGTCGTATATCCAACGACATGAATCCTAGTTACGATTGTAAAAAACATGTCATAGACGTCGAAACACTGAAAAGAGAGACGTCAAAACTATGACAATAGAGACATCAAAAATTTGAAAAGGGATACATCGAAAATACAATAATAGGGACGTTGGAAATCCGATATGTAAATCTATCAATTTAAAAAAAAAATAATCAACTTTTGTAATTTGAAAGTGAAATACGATGAAATGGTTTTTTTTGTCAGATCTCGTTGGATTTTCTCATCGTATTTTGGGTTCAAATATTTTTTTTCCTAATTTATCAAATATCCAAATTAGTCTCACATCCCAATCACATGCCAAATATTCCTTAAGGGTGGTGCAACAAGAACCCTAAAAATTTCCACATGCAACTCAGCATAGCACACTAGTAAAAATGTTGAACATGAAGGGCATGGAAGAAGTTGAGACAAGAGTGGAATTAGTTATTTATACATATATATTTCCATTTATTATTTTCAATATCTATATTTTTAGGACTTGATGACGATGATGGATGGTTCCCCCAAGGTTTCAAGGGTTCAAACTATGAAAATAATTCCATCATGATGCTCACAATGCAGAAGCAGCTTATCGATGATATATTGACTTTTGTTCATCTTCATGGAATAGATTGAGAGGTTATATTGTGCTGTATGGGTGGACATAAATGAGGCATTGGTAATTATTCAATGCCTTGAATACCCATTGCTACATTATAGAGGTGAAAATTGTGTTATCATCTATGTTCATGAGTGAGATTTGGGATATTTAGAGATTCTGATTTAGAGAAGGGTAGAATATTGGTTGATATATTAGTTAATGATGTGGAGAAATATTGAGCGAAAATAAAACACAACTCTTTCTATGGTAACCCCAAACAAAAATTTCATGAAATTTTCAAAAAAAATTACACGAAGGCGATTTAGGGTAATTTTGGGTTCATGTACTCACCATTTTTTGAGGAATTGTCTTGCACATAAATTTTCCAAATATACATCCACATGTCCAAGTCCTCTTATCTCCCACTGCTAATTAACTCCTCTCTCCCACTTATCACGAAAAACTGTGTGGATCATGGGAGGTTCAGTTGTCCTATTCTTCCCTAACTACTCATTGCTAAACTACTCGTTGATCACTCAATCACTGCTCACTACTTAGTACACAGATCATTGGAGGTTTGGTTGTCCTTTTCTACCATAACTAGTCATTGATCAACCACTCACTACTCAACTGCTCATTACTCACTCCATCACTACTCACTTCTAACTACGCGGATCATGGGAGGTTCAAATTAGGTAAGGTTGACTTGAAGAAAAGGTTTTCATCTCTCTACATGGGATGCAATAAAGATAACCACTTCCATACACCTTAATCTTGGAGATATGCCACCTTAGTAAATGGGAGTTATGTGGGTTTATTTAGAGATACAATGAGACTAATATAAGGATTTAATATTTCCATATGCTTTACATTCTCATGGTAGGTTCACTATAGTGAGATATTCCCAAATCAAGGAGAAAATGTCATCTTCTAGGAATTTAAATTGCTTATGGGCTCAAACATCTAACCAATGCCCAATTAATTAATGATACTTTCATCATGGGGGAATATCAGGAGAGATTCGGTGTTGATAAGTTAAAACAATTTATTGTGCTTTTAACTTGAGGTATCTATGAATTTATAACACTTTCATTCAAATATTTATCTTATAACACAAACTATGCAATTTTGCCTATTTGAAAAGTGGAATTATTTCTATATTGAATGGACTAATTTATTCTACAACATATAGAATAAGAGTAGGGATGGATGACCACCCTACCATGTACATTACTAACAAGGAATGAATGATGTAGTCATGACTCGATTTTAGGTAAAAACTAAGAGATCCTATGGGATAATAAAAGAGAAGTCTATGGAAGGGAACAAGGCCTTTAAACTAAATCATGTTTTTAAAATTATTTATTTAACTAGGGATATAGATTAATTATTGAATGCCAATTAGGGATTCTAGTAAGTAATTAACAACAAATTAACAAATAATGCAAGACAATTGAGGGTAAATTCCTTATTTCCCTTGGNGATTGAAAAAAAAAAACTCACTTGGATGAGAACTTATGTAGGTGTGAAATATTAATGAATAGAATATGAGAGTTGTGATAGGTCCTTAGGAGAGTGGTCCACCCATTAAATAATACTACACCTTCAACTCAATCCTCCTACAAAAAATAGTTTCATTATCTCCAATACAAAGTAATAAAAGATAAGATACCATATATAATGATATAATAGTATGTAATTCATGGAAAAATGATTTACCTATAAATGGTTTCATACCTCAATTAACATAGTTGTGTTGACACCTACATTGGGGTTGCAAGTTTCAACCACACACGGTAAGAGAGGAATAGGGATGAGACAAAACACTACAAGGTTGGATCCAAACTAAAAAAAGAGACACCTATCGAGGTGTTTAAGAAAATAGTTGCAAACAATATGCCAATAAAATGGTAAAAACATTAGGAAACTAGATCAATATTTGAACTAGATCTGATTGTGTGTCTACAATAACATGAATAGAGAGGATAATTGAAGAGGCTTTAAAAAGAGGAGTTTAAGGATAAAAATAGGAATAATCTCAATCCATAGGTAAGTGAATAAATGACCATTTATAGAGAAAAGCACGAATGAAATAGTAAAACTATGAGATTTCATTGTGTATTGTGAGTTTCTAAGTTAATTTTGTAAGTTTTCCCATAAAACCAAGAATCTATTGTATGGATCACAATTCTAGGATAAGGTAAGTGGAACTAAAGGAATATGTTTTAGAATATTTGGTTTCTAGATAGATATAATTTCATCACTTGGTAAGGAACACATGAACACAACACAAAAGTGGGTCAGATTGTAGGTTCCCTAGTGGATAGAAATATGTGGATACTAAATAGATAAACCTTTGCCCCTTTCACATATCAACCGTTAACATTTAAATTTCCTTACATCTAATTCTATAAATTTAACCACTATAATTCACAATAAAATTATAAATCAAACTATTATAATCACTAAAACCCAACTCACATTGTTTGCGTGTAATTGCTAATATTTAAATCATTTAAAATCCCATAACAATTATAAACTCTAATATAACTTCTATAAATACATATAACCCCTAATATATATAACTTTCAAAGATTATCACTACTTATCTATAAGCCTTAAAGCCTCTAAATCTTAATGAATAAACCCTATAAATTGTAACAGTTATGGGCTAAAAAACCTAAACCCTATAACCACTATCACATATGACTCTTAACACATAAGATCACTAACTCATGTTTTCCCTAATCCATTTGACCCTATAATTGATAAATCTTGTAACCATTATCATGCACAACCCAAGTACTCCTAATATAAATTATATAACAACTAATATTTAATTCTGATAACATATATCACCTATAACCCCTAATATAACCAATAAAACCTAGAACCTGTCAACCCTATAATGTATAACCCTCAAAACCTCTATATCTGAGCCATAATAACCCTTTATTCATAACCCTAGATTTATATACTCCATGTAAAAACACATTATCACTTCACTCTATAACACCTACTTCTTATTCTATATAAGATAGTAACCATAGCACATATAATTCTATAACTCTAACATCAATACCCAACCCTCATAACCATAATCATTTTCATGAATACCCCTTTCTCCTTAAACCTTATCACTCCTAGCACCTAAACGTTATAGCCATAATCACTATCATGAATAATCATTTTCCTAATTACTAACACCTAATCGAGATAACTATTATCATCTATAGCCCCTTACCACCCCTTAACATAACCTTTAATACCTACAAAATTTAACACTTATGACCATGAATACATAACCACTACCACCTATAAGTTTTAATGTTAACCCTTAGTTGTTGACAATTATAACATCTAACAATGAATACGCATATAGCATTCACACATTTAACATATGACCCTTACTTGTTATAATCCCTTATTCCATAACATTATAAAACATAAAGACTATAATACCTCACATGTAACTCATAATATCTAATCCATTACATTTTATCATCCCTAATCACTATAAACCTTAATATAATAAATAAATAGTATAACCCTTATTGTTGATAAGTTCTAACCCATATAACTCCTTAATCCCCATAACCCTTAGTCCCTATAACCCTTACCATTAATATATACCTTAATAATTATAACCTCCAAGTTATGTATTTCATAACACCTATAATTGATAACCCATATATCCTTTAGTCCATAAAGAAACTAGACTTGTTAATCCATTTAACTCTTAATCCCTATAATATCAAATACTTCAACTCTAAGTCTATAGCCCCTAATAAGTAATAACCATTATAATCCTTGATGTTGAGAGTTTTATTCCTTATCATCCCTTAATCCCTATGGCCCATATAATTGTTAATCCCTATACATTGTCCTTAAAACTTATAACCTCCAAGCTATATACACCATAAAACCTTTAATTTCTAACCACTAAATCCTTTAGTCCATATAGAACCTAAACCCATTACTCCATTTAACCATTAACCCATCAAACATTTAATACTTCAAACCTAAATTCTATGAACCTTGTCATATAATCTCTATGTCTTATAACCACTACCATCTACTGCCATTTATAGAATGAATTGGAGTAACCTTTCTTTTGCATTCATTAATAATCCATTTTTTATAATGTTGTGAATTTAAATAAGTATTAATGTAATAATGATATAAATAACATTATCTTATGTTTATGAATAAGTTTAATGTTAATATTTGCATATTTTAAATTTGTTAATAAAATTTTAATTTGGTATGGTTAGCATTGTGAGAATTGATTCATAGCAGGATCTTAGAGCCAAGGATATTCTCACAATTCCATATTACACACAAATTATGCATAAAACAACACAAAGAGTGAAAATAGAACGCACAAATGTAGTCAATAACTGATATTATTATGAATTTCCAACATGTAAATATGTCTGGATCATGCTTATATTACAATAGGGTAAAATTGTGAGTCCTTGGAGGCCATCTAGATGCATACAAGTGTCACACCATGATTTGACCCTCAAACCCCCCTAAGTGGAACAATCCTCCTCCTAATCATCCCAAACGACCAGGAATGCAAGTGTTAACATGGGTGAGGCATGATGGAACATAAATTGAGGCATTCTATGCATGGGTGAGCACATGGGTGACTAGGAGTGGCTCTAGGAGGCAATAAATACCCAATCCTAAGGTAAAACATATTCCTTGAATCTATGGATGGGGGAGTGCACCAAGGTTAATATGTCATCAATGAGGGCACCATTCTATCATAATTATCAACTAGGATCACCTCAACTATCATAATGATCAACCAGGAGCACCTCAACTATCAACAAATGATCAATATTCCCAAGTCTAGACCATATAACAAAGCATAGAAGAAAATGAAATGTGTCTAAGGTATATAATCATGGTACTAGGGTGGAATATTTCTCTAAAACCCCCCTCCCCCTAATATTAACTTAGTATAGCTTAAGCAAAATATTATTGAGGCCTTGGAAACTAAGGCTCAAGTCGCCTCATACATTATAAATGTTATTTGTCCATAAAAACCAAGGTAAGGAGGAAAACCACATGGGAACAAAACCTCTCCTAAAAAATGAACATGGAGACAAAAATATAAAAGTGAATTCATTCCATCACCATGTGTTACCCAGTCAAAGAAGGGATCTCATATAGGTGAATGTCTTCTCTGTGAAGCTCTTAGTAAAAATGTCAGCAGTTTTCTCTGCATATGGGCAATACTGCAAGGCTATCACCTGATCATGCACCAAGCTCTAGATGTAGTGCATGTGTATCTCAATCTGTTTGGTCCTCTATCTTAGCACTCGATCAATGGAAATATTTATTGCACTTTTATTTTCACACCAAATGACTATGGGTGAATCAAATGCAACTCCAAGGTCCCGAATAATACCTTGCAACCACACATAATCTGTAGTTGCGTTCAATGCTCCTTTGTACTCATCCTCAACTAAAGAGAGGGATATGGTATGTCATTTATTTCTTGACCAACATATGGTACCATGTGAAAGAATGAATACATAACTTGAAGTGGAATTCCTTCCAATGGGATCTACATCCCAATTAGAATCAGTAAATACAACTAGTTCTAGTGGAGAACCCGCAACATAGTGTACCTTTAAGTGTCCAGTTCCTTGCACATAATGCGGGAAACTCTTGGATGCATTCCAATGGATCTCATGAGTATGCTTCATATATCTATATACATCACCTAAAACATGTTCCAAATATGTTCGAGAGTGTGTAAGATATATCAAACTCCCAACTAGTTGTATGTACAATGAGGTGCCCACCAATGGAGATGCACCAAATTCACCTAGTTTTATACCTAAAAGGAATGGGAACTTGGATGCCTTAAATTCATCCATTTTAAACTTAAATAAAAGGTTTTCAACATAATTTTTTTTTTTACCTTGATCCCTACTTCATATTCCTCATTCGTCAATTTCCAATCCAAGAAATGGCTTCGACAATGCAAGGTTAGACAAGGAGAATTCACTCTGCAAAGATGGTTTAATCGATCCAATTTATTTATTGTAGCTACCTTTAATAAAAATATCATCAAAATACAACACTATGACCTGAAATAATTCACCAACATTCTGCAAGTACGCATTAGGATCAGATTTACATCTTTAAAAGCCAAGCGAGAGCATAAAATTGTTCATCTTCGAATACCAATCCCTGGGGGCTTGCTTGAGACCCTAGAGGGACTTCTTTAACCTGAATACAAGTGAAGGATACTCAATGAAACCTTCAAGTTTATGAATATATATATCCTGTTGGATTACACCAGGAATAAATGCACTCTTCACATCCATGTGGCGAACCTCTAAGTTCTTAGATACAACAATGGATAAAACTAGCATGATAAAGTCCATCTTTGCAACTGGTTCAAATGTCTTTGTATAGTCCACTCCTTGGAATTAAGATAAGAATTTGGAAGAAATACTTAAATTATAATTTATATCTGAATCATCATCATCCACTTTGGTCTTATAGAACCAGTTGCATTGCACTAGTTTCCTCTTGGAGGGCAAGGGAACCAATTCCCAAGTCTCATTTTCTTACAACCAGTTGAACTCTTCTTTCATTGTTGTTTTCCATATTGGGTCAAGCGATTACACCTAATATTTTTGAGGATGAGATCCAACCATCATGATTTATTTTCCAGAAATATTCAATTCATGTGTAGATAAATCATTGTGAAATTGACATCTAGTATTCCTAGGATCTAGTGGATTACCAACTAGATTTCCAGTTGCTTCAATAGTTTTCTCATCCCATATGGGATGAATGGGAAAGTCATGATATGAATGAATGTCATAATAATATTCAAAAATATTAGAATCATAAAAATAAGAAAGATATCCATCTCTTACATCATCATGGAGTGGAGGATGTGAGCATTCCCCATGAGCTACTTCGGCCTCTTTCATGAGATCCTCTTCGAACTGTACACTCCTTTATATGAATGTATTCTAAGATGAGGGATAAAATATATTGTATCCCTTTTCATATTCATCATATCAAACCATGATCGTATCCTTTATTTGAGGTTGCAAGGATTTTCTTTTCTATGGAGGAATCCTAGCCCAAGTTTTTGAGCCAAAGACCCTAAAATATGAAACACTTGGCTTGTGAGCAAACCAAGCCTCCTATGGTGTTTTTCCATCCAAATTTTTGTGAGGAGATATTTTTTGGATGTATGCAGCACAATTAATGGGTTCATCCGATATCTTAGGATTCAAATCCTTTGCTTCAATCATACAGGTTGTGATTTCCTTAAGAGCCATGTTCTTGTGCTCTGCAACACCATTTTGTTGTAGTGTGTAGGGCACTGAATCTTGCATTTAGATTCCAAATTCTTCAAAAATATGCTGAAAACCCTTTTTCACATATTCCTTTCCATTTTCATTCCTAAGGACCTTGATCTTGTTCCCACATGGATTCTTAACTAGCGCTTTCCAAAATTTGAGAGTCTCAAAGACTTCAGATTTTAGTTTGAGGAAAACCTTGAGAAATAATATATGAAAGTCAAAACATACCTTCATCCCCCATAATATGGTGTGGTAAGAGGACCCATGAGGTATTAATGAACCAAATGCAGCACTTGGACAACTCTCCTTACTTTCCCTTCCTAATAGCTATGCTCAGTATGCTTCCCTACTACACATCCTTTGCATGTTCCATTTGAGAATTTGATAGAAGGAATCCTTCAACCATGAATTATTTGTTCAATTCCTGGAGGTATATCTAGTTGATATGACCATATATCTCATGCCACAACCTATTTTTCTCATTGGCATGTGACATAAGCGCATTCCCTATGGAGTAGGGGAGGAAATGGGAGAATTTGTACATTATTGCATTATGATCAGGAAGCCCCAATGCCACCACTTTGTTTATAGAGATTGATGCTATCCCCACTGTTTTTGGAGTAAATGTTACTCTCTTGGATTGACCAGTGTGATTCATTTGGTACACTAAGAGTAGGTTCACTACTAGATCATGTACAAACAAAACATTATTGAATTACCCATCTTCAAGATCAATCCTTCCAATCCCTTTGGCTTGGATCTCACAATCATCACCCATACAAACGGCTGGACCACTGATAGAATACATGTTTGAGAAGAAGTCTTATATGGAGGCCATATTCCTAGAAGCTCCTAAATCTATGGCGAAGGAAGAAGAATATGAAGAACCAGCAACTAAAGCATGGAACCTTTATTTTCTTTTTGATCTTGAACCATTGTTTTTCTTCCTTGTGCCCTCAGGAAGTGAATGTTGTTCTTCTCAAGCATCTATTCCATCATTTATATGGTATTATTCATACATGCACTCTTTGGATTCCACCCCTTGTGACAATAGGTGCATTTGATCTTCTCTTTCTTCTTCTTGTCCTTGTCCTTGTAAGGATTCAAACCCCAATCTAAATATTTGGGTTTCTTTTGCTTCTTCTTATCTTACTACTTCGAATCCTCACCTTTCTTCTTGCCTTTGACTGGATTCGAAACTCTTGCAGCAAGGGATTGATTCTTATTGGATTTGATGGTGCCCATTTGCACTGGCTCATATTTCTCTTGATTCAGTGACTCCATGAAGTCATCTAGTGAAGGAATGCACCAGTTTCGAGCTGTGAGCTTGCTAGAGTGGAATGCTAACACAAACACTAAGTACTTTGGCCCTAGCTTCAAAAATATTAAAAATATGAGCTACTCCTCCTTTTCAATTCCACACTGTTTCATCTGAAGTACTAATGATTTGAACTTGGTGAAGAAGTATTGGATTGTCTCAAAGTGAGTTGGACTTAGTGAGATTAGCTCATTTTTGAGTTGGTCACCAATCATCTCATCAGTATTCTTGAACAATGTCTCAGGCATAAGCCATACTTCATTGGGATTTGATAGAATTTCTACATGGAAAATTAAGGCTCTTGAAATGTTGAGACAAATCATTCCAAACACTTCGTCAAGCATGTTCAAGAACTTTGATTTATCCTGAACAGAGTTGGGCTCAACTTCAGTCCCCATGGTGACCCTATACAGGCCTTTTGACCTCATATAGATCAGCATTTCGGCCTTCCACTCAAAATAGTTGAATGGGGATAGCATACATGAGTCTTCTCCATTTCATCTTTCACTCTTGGTGTCAAACTGTTGATTGTACCTACAATGCAAACACTCGAATCTATCTGTAAAATCCCTCAATTAACAACTTAAACACTCTAGATTTGATTTGGAGCTCCAAATATATCTAATACCATATGAGAATTGATTCACAGTTGAATCTAAGAACCAATAATATTCTCACAATTCAATATTACACACAAATTATGCACAAAACAATAGAAAGAGTAAAAATAACATCCACAAATGTAGTCAATAACCGATATTATTATGACTATCCAACATGTAAATATTCAGGTATCATGTTTATATTACAATAGAGAAAATGTGTGAGGCCTTGGAGGCCATTTGGATGCATACAACTGTCGGACCATGATTTGACCCTCAAACCCCCCTAAGTGGACCAATCAACTTCCTAATCATCCCAAACGGTCATGAATGTAACAATGAACATGGGTGAGGCATATTGGAACATAAATGGAGGAATTATAGGCATGGGTGAGCACATGGGTGAGTTGGAGTGGCTCTATGAGGCAATAAATGCCCAATCCTAAGGCCAAAAACCACCACAAATATGCACTAGCTCCTAAGGTCAAACATATTCCCTGAATCTAGGGATGGGGGATCACACCAAGGTTTTTTTGTCATAAATGGGGGCACCAATTTGTTAGAATGGCCAAACAGGAGTGCCTCAACTGTCAAATTGATCAACCAAGAGCACCTCAACTATCAGTAAATGATCAATATTCCTAAGTCTATACCATAGAACATAACATAGAATCAAATGAAATGTGTCTAATGTATATGATCATGGTACTAAGGTGGATTATTCCTCTAATAAGTATAAATAATGAAGGAACCTTATTTTCAAGGAAAATATTGCAAGGAAATTTAAGGGATGTAATATTAATAAGAATTAAGTTAACAAACTTTTTTGATATGGTTTGTAAACATATTTTTTCACCTTCAAACACTTGCAAGAGTGGAGTAATAATGTTGGTACCTTGCCATCCTCAATCGAGGTACAAAATGGAAAACATGTCAGAAATGAGATTTGGACCTAAGTGAGATGTATAACAACTTATCATTTTAACCACCCAATCTAAGACCCAACTAACATAATATTAAAGGAAGTTAGTTGATATTATTCAAATTTAATACTATACAAATTATAGATGGTGTGTTGTACTATCATCATCATCGACATCATGATCATGATCATGATCATCTTCATATTGATATTTATGGCCATCATCATCATCATCATCACCGTCATCGCCATCCCCATCATATTTGTCATCGTCAGTATTCATCATTACAATCATAAAACACAATAGGTATAGGTATGGTTTTTTTATGCTTCGTAAAACATTGGCCCTCTTTTTTGATGAGCTATTTTACTCTTATTTTTTTATCCATCTTCAATATATCCGTAGTGAAAAAAATCAGCATGCATCCCCAATGTGATGGAAAAATGATATGACACAGAGGAGATTAGTAGACATTCCTGATGGTTTCACAAGGAAATCACAACCATTCAAATAGGTGAGGGAAAAGTGAGTATCACATCTATTGTATAGGTTTGAATAAATACAATAAGTGGATATATTTTGAAATTATTTTGTTTTTTTTTAATCATAATCATGTTTTCTTGTAATTATTTTTCTCATGTTTCCATGGAACTATCATGGGATTTCATGGAAAACTAAGATACCCTATACTCAATTTACTTTTGATGATACACACATAAATTAATCAATATTTAAAATTTGAATATGTTAAATTTTCTAAATCCTATGTGACTATTATCTTCAAGTTATGAAATAAACACAAACTTGTTATTCAATTGAAGAATTTAAATTCTCTTGTATACCATTAATTAATCACATTGGTCCTGTGTAGCACATTAATTAATCTATAGTAGGTATGGTTTTTTTTAATTATTCACTATAATGGGATTTCATGAAAAATTAAGATACCCTATACTAAATTTACTTTTGATGATACACACATAACTTAATCAGTATTTAAAATTTGAATATGTTAAATTTTCTAAATCCTATGTGACTATTATCTTCAAGTTATGAAATAAACACAAACTTGTTATTCAATTGAAGAATTTAAATTCTCTCATATAGCATTAATTAATCACATTGGTCCCATGTAGAAAATTAATTAATCTATAGTAGGTATGTTTTTTTTATGCTCGAATTGTTAGTGTCAGTCATGTTTGAGTCTGGAAACCCTCCCACACCGTCAATGTGTGCATCTAGTCTAACCATGCCAAATTTCACTTGAAGCAAGAAAAAAATTTAAAAAATTGCAATGTTGGTCCCGTGTAGCACATTAATTAATCTACAAGTATGGTTTTTTACGCTCTAATTATTATTTTCAATCATGTTTGAGTCTCGAAACCCTCCCACACTGTCAATGCACATGTCTAGTCTAACCATGCCAAATTTCAGTGCAAGTAGGAACGAATTTAAAAAATTTCAATGTTGGCCCTCTGTAGCACATTAATTAATCTATACCTATGGTTTTTTATGCTCATATTGTTAGTGTCAGTCATTTTTGAGTTTGCTATCCCTCCCACACCGTCAATGTGTGTGTCTAGGCTAACCATGCCAAATCTCAGTCCAAGCAAGCACAAATTTAAAAAAATTCAACATTGGCCCTATGCAGCACATTAATTAATCTATAGGTATGGTTTTTTATGATTGAATTGTTAGTGTCAGTCATGTTTGAGTCTAGAAACCCTCCCACACCATCAATGCATGTGTTTAGTCTAACCATGTCGAATTTTAGTCCAATCAAGCACAAATTTAAAAATTTCAACGTTGGCCCCATGTTGCACATTAATTAATCTATAGGTATGGTTTTTTATGCTCAGATTGTTAGTGTTAGTCATGTTTGAGTCTAGAAACCCTCCCACACTATTAATGTGTTTGTCTAGTATAATCATGCCAAATTTCAGTCCAAGAAAGAACAAATTTAAAAAATTTAAATGTTGGCCCCATGCAGTACATTAATTAATCTATAGGTATGGGATTTTATGCGCGAATTGTTCGTGTTAGTAATGTTTGATTCTAGAGACCCTCCCACACCTTCAATGCATGCATCTAGTTTAGCCATGCCAAATTTTAGTCCAAGCAAGCACAGATTTAAAAAAATTCAAAGTTGGACCCGTGTAACGCATTAATTAATCTATAGGTATGGTTTTTGATGCTAGAATTGTTAGCGTCATTAATGTTTCATTCTAAAAACCCTCCCACACCATCAATGCATGTGTCTAATCTAACCATGAAAAATTTCAGTCCAAGCAAGCACAAATTTAAAAAAACTCAATGTTGGCCTTGTGCATCACATTAATTAATCTATATGTATAGTTTTTTATGCTTGAATTGTTATTGTCAGTCATGTTTGATTTTGGAAACCCTCCCACATCGTCAATGCATGTGTTTAGTCTAACCATGTCAAGTTTCAATCCAAGCAAGAACAACTTTAAAAAATTTCAACGTTGGCTCGGTGTAGTACATTAATTAATCTATAGGCATGGTTTTTTATGCTCCAATTGTTAGTGTAAGTCATGTTTGAGTATGGAAACCCTACCACACCGCTAATGCATGTGTCTAGTCTAACCATACAAAATTTCAGTCCAAGCAAGCAAAACTTTAAAATATTTCAACGTTGGCCCCATGTAGCACATTTATTAATCTATACGTATGGTTTTTGATGTGTGAATTGTTCATGTCAGCCATGTTTGAGTGTGTAAACCCTCCCACACTGTTAATTCATGCATCTAGTATAACCATGCCAAATTTCAGTCCAAGCAAGAATAAATTTAAAAAATTTCAATATTGGCCCTGTGTAGCACGTTAATTAATATATATGTATGGTTTTTGATGCTCGAATTGTTAGTGTAGAATTTTTTTGAGTCTGAAAACCATCCCACACTGTCAATTCATGCTTCTAATCTAACCATGCCAAATTTTAGTCCAAGCAAGCAAAAATTTTAAAAAAATCAATCTTGGCCCCGTGCAACACATTAATTAATCTTTAGGTATGTTTTTTTATGCTTAAATTGTTAGCATCAGTCATGTTTGAGTATGGAAACCCTCCTACATTGTCAATGCATGTGTTTAGTGTAACCATGACAAATTTCAGTCCAAGCAAGCACACATTTAAAAAAATCAACGTTGGCCCCATGCAACACATTAAATAGTCTATAGGTATGTTTTTTTATTCTCGAATTGTTAGTGTCAGTCATTTTTTAGTCTAGAAACCCTCCCACATTTTCAATGCATGCATCTAGTCTAAGCATGCCAAATTTCAGTCCAAGCAAGCACAAATTTAAAAATTTCAAGGTTTCCCCCCTGCAACACATTAATTAATCTATAGGTATGGTTTTTTATGCTCGAATTATTAGTGTGAGTCATGTTTAAGTTTGGAAATCCCCCCACAGCATCAATGCATGCTCCTAGTCTAACCATGCTAAATTTAAGTCCAAGCAAGCACAAATTTAAAAAATATTAACCTTGGCCCTGTGCAACAAATTAATTAATCTATAGGTATGGTTTTTTATGCCCTGATTGTTAGCTTCAGTCATATTTGAGTATGGAAACCCTCCCACAATGTCAATGCATGTATCTAATCTACCCATGCCAAATTCCAGTCCAAGTAAGCAACAATTTAAAAAAAATTACCGTTGGCCCCGTGCAACATATTAATTAATCTATAGGTATGGTTTTCGATGCTTGAATTGTTAGTTTCATTCATGTTTAAGTCTGGAAACTATCCAAAGCCATCAATGCATGTGTTTATCCTAACCGTGCCAAATTTCAGTCCAAGCAAGCACAAATTTAAAAATTTCAATGTTGGCCCCATGCAACACATTAATTAATCTATAAGTATGGTTTTTTATGCTCGAATTATTAGTGTGAGTCACATTTGAGTTTGGAAAGCCTCCCATACCATCAATGCATGTGTCTATTCTAATCATGCCATATTTTAGTTTAAGCAAGCAAAAATTTAAAACATTTCAACGTTGGCCCTATGTAGCACATTAACTAACCCATAGGTATGGTTTTTGATGCTTGAATTGTTAGTGTTAGTCATGTTTGAGTATGGAAACCGTCCCACAATGTTAATGCATGTGTCTAGTATAACCATGCCAAATTTCAGTCCAGGAAAGCACACGTTTAAAAATTTCAACGTTTCCCCTGTGAAACACATTAATTAATCTATAGGTATGGTTTTTGATGCTCAAATAGTTAGCGTCAGTCATGTTTGATTATGGAAACCATCGCACACCATCAATGCATACGTCTAGTCTC
This sequence comes from Pseudotsuga menziesii, assembly GCA_001517045.1. Taxonomy (NCBI): domain Eukaryota; kingdom Viridiplantae; phylum Streptophyta; class Pinopsida; order Pinales; family Pinaceae; genus Pseudotsuga; species Pseudotsuga menziesii. The sequence continues at coordinate 72,058 of LPNX010773338.1, read as the reverse complement.
ACAACAAATTATCTTCCCCTTAAATCATGTCTCACAACAAATGACCTTCCCCTTAGATCATGTCTCACAACAAATGGTCATCCCCTTACATCATGTCTCACAACAAATGACCAACCCCTTTTACCTAGAACCTGAGAGTAAAATACCAGTTCACATTAGCTTGAAAGAACATAGGGCTCTATTCGTGGCTCAAATAATCTTGTATTAACCATGGTAAATCCATTATCATGGTCAATAATAGTTTTGTCGGGATCATGTTTATTCAATTGTAACCTTTACCATTTGACAACGAAAAGAACTACCTTGAAGGAGTTAAATTCACATTGAATAATATCTTCCAAATACCAATAGTATTGATTTTTTGAGAGTTCTAGATGTATGTCACTTCTATAGGAAACATTGGTCACTTAAAATACTACATATATCCCACAATCTAATGTTTTCTTCATTTCATCAAAAACTTTGATGTGATATTTACATCCATTGAACTACATAGCCTTATGGTATTTTACCTACAATAATACATACACGTAAATATTACATCATGATCCGTTTATAATTAAGTGCATGTTTATTCCCTATAGGGAAAAAATAAGCATGTACATCAATATGTTTCGAAAATAATAAATAGTGTGGTTGATTAATATGCTTTCCTACTTATCTTTTAAACCATATGCTAAATCGATTTCCCTTTGTGTAAGATTGGTATCTCCATTGCAATGTGCTACTTTAACCAATGAAGCCACACCTTCCCATGATATTCCATCACCATATTGTTCACATCATTCAATCCATACCTTCATTCAATCAAGATTGTTTGTGATGTATAAATGAAGTGCACCCCACTCTCGAACAACTCTTTGATGAAAATAAAATTAAAATTCAATACAAATCTATATTCACTTAACAAAGTATACACTTTCAATTGATGCATAAGGAATATTAAAAATAGAATATGTATGATATATACATAAAAATAAACACTCAAATGTATTATATTAATTAATCTCCATCGACTATTAATTACCGTTCACCTTCCTCGATCTACCTTTCCCTTTTTGGTACTCCCCTTTGAAATTTTTATTGGAGTGCAAATCACAAATGCGACCTAAATTGATATTTGATGCTAATTTATAAATATATTCACTAATATACATCATGTTTTGGTATACCATATATCCCTCCACCATAGAATCCTCAGGACATGCTCGTTGTCTAACCAAATTCCCTTCAAAAAATTCAAGTTCCTCTCAACCATCAACATGGACATTGATTGTACAGGTCCACACAATTCAATCTCTTCAACTTGGTGTATGAGGTAGTGTTCTTGTGCATTGAAAAATGTCGAAAGTAGATGCTTTTGCATTTCACACATGAGATAGGAATTTCTCTCCTCCAATACTTTATATCTTCTTTATGGATTTTTTCAGATGAAAACCATCTACAAGTGATGCAAACCAATCACGAGATTTAACAAAAAAACATTATATTACATAACATGAATTAGTGCACAAAAATCAAATATAAGTTCTAAAATGAATTAAACAAACACTAAGCACATGCAAAAAATCACTACTTACCTCACGTATTTCCCAGGATTATATATTTAACTTGTTTGACATTGTTGTTGAAGTTGTCCGGGATAGAGATAGAGGTAGAACATTCTATAACAATATACAAATCGTTTCATTTCTTTTACAAAAGTAGACAAAATTTCCAACAATATGAACTAGAATTAAAAAATATAGCAATAATTATATGCATACCATAACAATTACCTTCGTGAAGGTATGTCAATTATGTGTTTTCACCCCGGCAAAATCATCTTTCTTTGTTATGATATTATTCATGTTCGAAGAAAATCCGGTGGGAAATTTAATTTTTCGCATGACTTCTTTTACAACATTACTTTGTTGCTCCATTAACATCCATGGAAGTGGGTTTATATTAATTTGGTCTATGTTGATATGAAATTGAATGGTGTCTTTCATTGCATGGTTGGATTCTTGAATGTCATTGCAAATTTTGACATTTTTTTCTTTCTCACTCCTTCCATCCAATATTCGACATAATGTTTCAGCCGTATTCTTTCCGATATGCATTGTATCAAACAGATGAGAAATTTGTAGGTTCTCATAGTAGGGAAACCTACTGAGTTGTTTAGGATAGCTTTTAATTCCTTGTGGAATCCCATTAATGCCTTCATGATTATGACAACCATCATGAATCATAGTTGATAAAGAAATTACAGAAATCAAAGTCAATTACAGTAAACAACACATAATAAAAAAGTACATACCATTTCATATGCAATGATTCATACATACCTTGACGATTTCTGTTGTATTGCAACTTCCGTAAATGAGGTGTCACTATGTGCGGTTTTAATGCAATATATTGCTTCCCATTGAACAAATGTTTTTCGGTAGTTCGATACCTATGACTCTTAAAGATGAAGTTCCTATACTCATCAAACACCTCCTTTCCTAAAATTTTGGAATGACGAGATTTCATCTTAGGAAAACAAACTAAACATGCCAATATCCCCTTTGTTTGAAGATTTACAGAAAGAGATGGATTATCTATGTCATTCATAGTTTCTGCATACCGTCGCTTGTATAGAAAACATGTCAAAATGTTACTATAATTTATAGCTTTTAAAATTTAAAATTTGTCAGATATTCGACAATATTACCATAGCTACCGTTATTATGGATATGTCGGATATCCAATGGATGTCATCAGATATCCAACGGATGCCTTCGGATAATGGATGGTAGTCGTCAGATAACCAACGGATGTCATATATCTGAAAATGCCATGTATCAATTAAAAAAAATTGATCAAAATTCATAATTTTAAAGGTGAAATATGATGACATAGTGAATTTCGTTGGATTTCGTCAGATTTTGGGTTCAAATTTTGTTGTGTGATAATCCAAAACCTATGGAAGAGGCCATGAGAAAAGAAAATTCTGCTATGATCAAAATAAAAACAAATTAGAGAACATACATAATTGGAAAAATAAAAGACATGAAAATTTTGAACAGAAAAAGAAAGGTACTAAGTATTATAAGAAATTTGGGAATTATTATCGAGGATACCAAGGAAATAATTTTAAAAATTACATGGGGCTTTCACTTATTGAAACCATGTCATAACGCCTTCGTTAATGGGATATTAGAGAATACCCCTAATTTCACTACATATTGATAGTTAATTATAAAAATCATTTTGTTGAGGCCTCTTCCCAATACATATTTTCAATTTAAAAACTCCTATTTTTATAACATGTTGCTTACTTTAACTATAAACCCCTTTTTATACTCCCGCCCCCAATAACTATAAACCCCATATGGTATTCCTCGCCCCCCAATACCTACAATATATTGAACTTATTTTTCACAATTAAAAAACCCCTTTTATGAATGAACATGATAAGATATTGCTCAACAAGGTGAATCCCCCATGAAAAACTATAAACAACAGAATCTCGCGACAATAAAAGAAAGGGAAATACCCACTACTTTTAAGAAAAACATTTCAAAAATGAAACTATTAAAATGATGGGAATGTGGTGAACCACATTACATTAAATATTGTCCTGTAAGAAGGAAAATTCTTAATATTGTGCATTCAATTCAATAATATACTATAGTGAAAGAAATAGCAAGGAGCATGACTAGAATCAGTGCGACATTGGAGAACACGCAAGCATATCATCAAACATCTATGGTCGAAATCGAAGGTATGTTAAAAGATAAACCCATTTCTATATTGATTGATCCAGGTGCAAGTTTAAGTTATGTATTGTCAAGAATTGTAAAGCTATACAAGTTACAGCAAGATAAATTTGAAAGATCTTGGTTAACTCAACTTGCTACAGGAACAAAGCGAAAAGTAACTAGTTTCATGAAAAAGTGTGATTTTATTATGAATGGTTTCAAAACACATTCTGATTTAGATATTTTACCTATAGGATCTTATGATTTACTTATAGGAATGAATTTTTTAGAGAAACATAGAGTTATCTTAAATTTTTAAGATAAAACATTCTCATGCTTGGATGATAAAGGTAATACCATTGTTGTAAGAGGTATTCCCATGAAAGTTACCATAAGAGAAATCTCAGCCTTACAAATGACAATGTATGTTCATAAAGGTTGAAAAGATTTTGTAGTTTTACATAATGCACGACAAAGAGAAAGATAATCAACTTAATGTAGAAGACATACCAATTTTAAAATACTTTAAAGACATATTTTCAGAAGAGATTCTCGGACTACCTCCAAAAATATATATATATTTTACAATTGATTTGATATCACAGGTAGGAACAACATCAAAGGATGCCTATCACATGAATATAAAAGAGCTTACTGAATTAAAATCATAAATACATGAATTAATCGATAAAAAATACATCCCACCTAGTGTTTCCCCTTGGGGAGCACCAGTTTTTTTTGTAAAGAAAAAATATGGCACTTTACAGTTCTGTATAGATTATAGACAACTAAATAAAATGACAATTAAAAATTGATATCCACTTCATTGTATTGACGATCTATTTGATCAGTTTTGAGGGGAAACAATCTTTTAAAAAATAGAATTAACATCTGGATACCATCAAGTACGGATCAAGGATTAGGATATATTTAAGACTCCTTTTAGAAGTAGATACAGTCATTATAAGTTTTTTGTAGTTCCCTTTGGGTTAATAAATGCCCCAACAACTTTTATGTGTTTAATGAATCGTATATTAAGTAAATACTTAGATAAATTTGTTGTCATCTTTATCGATGACACATTAATATATTCTAAACATAAACAATATGATGAAGTACACTTAAAAATAATCCTTCAAGTATAAGGGAACATCAATTGTTTTCCAAGTTGAGAAAGTGTGACTTTTCCAAAGACTGAATTCAATATCTAATATATGTGGTGTCTAAGGATGGGATAAGTAAATCCCAATAAAATTAAATCTATCACCGAATAGCATGTTCGCAAGAATGTAACTAATATAAGATCATTTCATGTTCGCGAGAATGTAACTAATATAAGATCATTTATGGGGATTAGTGCCTACTACGATAAATTCATTGAAGGATTTTCTAAGATAGCATACACTATAACTTTCTTACAAAACAAAGGTAAAAAATTTGATTGGAACGAAAAAATGTGAAGAAAGTTTTAATAAATTAAAACACTTACTAACAACATCTCATTTAATAAAAATTGTTGATCTATTTAAATATTTTGTTGTATGTACGGATGCAGGTAAAGAAGTTCTAGGTGGACTACTAATTTAGGAAAATTATTTCAGAGTGTATGAGTCTAGGAAGCTAAAAGAACACAAGAATAATTATGTTACTCATGTTCTAGAGTTAATTGATATCATTCATGCACTTAAAATGTAGCAACACTATCTCATCGGAATGAGATTTTTATTAGTGTTTGATAGTATAAGTTTAAAATACGTATTCAATCAACACATTGTTAACGCTAGACAATCTAGGTGGTTATCATTTTTAAGCAAATATTATTTCAAAATAAAACATATAAATGGAAAAGAGAATAAAGTGGAAGACGCTCTAAGTATTCATGTGAATTTTCTATATGTAACAATAAGCACCAAGAATGAAATAGATTTTGAAGATAAAATAAAAAATGCAGAAAAAATTGATAAAGAGTATCATAAATTAAAAGAAAAGACCTCATAAAATGAAGTAAATTCAGTAAGAGAAAATTTTAGTCTGAATAAAAAGGGGTTATTATTTGAATAAAGAAGATTATATATACCTAATTCAAATGATATTAAATTAGTTATTATGGATGAATTACATAAAAGACCTTATTCACGGCATCCTTGATATCATAAAATTATTAACATGACAAGGAGGATTTCTTTTGGCCTAATATGAAAAAATAAGTAGAATAATTTTTATCATGATGTATTGAATGTCAACAAGTAAAGGTTGAACATCAATATCCCACTAGATTGTTGGAGCGATTACCTATTTCAAAATGGAAGTGTAGAATTATCAGTATGTATTTCATAACTGGATTACCTAAGAATGTTAAACAAGTTACACAACTAAATCATTGGCGTGGTAGATAAATTGAGTAACACAACTCACTTTATTCTGGTAAAATCTACATATAAGGTTATTAATATTGCTGATATTTTTATGAAGGAAATTTTTAGATTGCATGCTGTACCTAAAATAGTAATTTTGGACAAAGATGTAAAATTTATGGGAAATTTTTGGAAGGATTTATTTAAAGGATTAGGCACACAATTAAATTTTAGTGGGAAGATTATTTTCATCTAGTATAATTTGCATATAACATTGATTTTCAAGATTCATCTCGATTAAGTCCATTTGATATAGTGTATGGATGAAAGTGTAATACTCCAATTTCTTGGAGTAGCCTTGTCGACCGACTAATGTTAGAATCTAAAATATTAAAATATATGGAACTAACAATGAAACATGTATAACATAATCTGAAGGGTGCCCAAGATAGGAAAAAATTTATGCCGACTTACAAAGAACTCCACTAGAGTTCTCGGTAGGAGATCATTTTTAAGTAAAGATAAAACCCTGAAAAAACTCCTTACGGTTGGGAGAATACTCAAAATTGGTTCCCAGGTATTGTGGACCATTTGAAATATTAGCAATAAATTGACTGATGGAATATCAATTAGCATTACTACCCACAATTAAAGTGCATAAAAGGTTATCATGTTTCAATTTTAAAGAAATATGTTCATGATGCTACTCATGTGATTAACTAGAATATTATACAGTTCGAACCTGGAGGCGAATTTGGTGTGGGATCATAGACTACCTCAGTGAAGTCATTTATGACTTCACAAGGTCAAGAGAAACTTAAGGAGACCTAGGGTCTCACACTTATGTAAATTGCTTTATTTTATAAAAAGCTGAATAAATCTGGATAAGGATACTCGATCCTTTCCATTTGTAATAGAAAGGGTTGAGTTGAAGTATGTTGAGTATTCGTAGCACTGATCTAATAGCAGAGTCGTAAGTCTCGATCCTATATTCATGGATATGAGAAATAGAAATATATTTGTATTTAAACACAGTTAGCATACTTGGTAGATAGTTCGATAAGCTCTAAGATTTTGGGTAGATTGGTAGCTTAGTTTAGCTCACAGAGATTAGGGAATCTCAAAGAGGCTGGGAGGTTAGATCAAGAGGAAAAAGCTCATAGTTTAGACTCTTGGAGCATACAGAGAGAGAGAGAGAGAGAGAGAGAGAGAGGTATATGTTTGTATTGATCTATCCATTGTATTTATGTTAAGATAAAGGACCATTATGAAATAAAATTGTATGTGTGTATATTTGGAAGAAATTCCCTTTTGAATCATATCTTATGACCACATTGACTCTATGGTTAGTTGAATGGAGAAATGTTTTGAGCATTGACAAGTTTTGTGGGTAGAATTCATTGATTCTGTGCATAGGGGTAAACCATCAGGTTCTACACAGTCAATCGACAATTGTTGGGCATCATCAAGTAAATATACGGGGAAGAGATCTCTTTCTAATGAATGTACAAAGTTGACAGAGGAGATCAAAGGGTACTAAAGATCAATGGTCGAAAACGGATTTCACAAATGAAATAGCAAGGAGGATAAAACGGGAGTTGGGCTAGGAAATATGAAAGTGATCGCCACGAAATAGGATTGAGATCAACAGACGAGGTTGATTTTTGAAATAGATCAATGACCGTGAGCTATTTCGTAGGGAGAAGTTGCATGGTTCAAAGAATTTCTGATGTGATGCAAAATTTCCATCAAATGAGATTTAATGTATTTGAGGTTTGCCATTTATTAAAGTTGATAGAGATCTGATGAATGAGGATCATTTTTCTTGGTGAAGTAGCAGGTGAGATAACATAGACGGCAGAATGCAAAATTTTGATGAAATAGAATTCATTGAAGGTTGAATTCTGATCTTTAACGAGCGCCTGTGGGACCATTGGTTGGGTTGGTGAAATTTATTGGTTCTACTAAATTAGAACTGGACTAAATCAAGTATCAGTTCATTTAAAGACTAATACAAGGGGATCCTGGCATCAATTGGTATCATAGAGGAAAAGGGATTCTTTGTGAAGGTTATTATTGAGTAGAAAGATGCATATCAAGATGCAAAAGAATCATCATACGGTGGAAAGAATTTTTGCAATACGAATTTACAAGTTGAAGAAGAATGTTAGTTGAGGACAATAAGGCATAATGATTGATTTCTAAATAGAGGAATTAAGGGGAGATTGTGGTAAGGGAACCCTCACAGCAGAGTATTGTAGAAAATGAATGCAATTGTTAAGCCTATAGAGAGCATAGTGAGTGCTCAAGGGTTCTGTGTGAGAACCAAGAGAATGCCAATAAGTCAAGCAGGAGGAAACTTGATGAGGTGTTGAGAGGGGAGGCCTAGTTGAAGTTCATTATTAGTATGGATAAACTCATGGAGGTAGTGGAAAAGGTGATTGCTAATAGTCATCTAAAGGGTTCAAGAGGAAGCCACAATAGAGTAAAGGAAGATGCCAGTGTAGTTGGTGTTTGGAGGGTGAGTCAAAGTAAATTTGACATGGAGCTTATTGAGCTAAAAGAAAGGATTAGTATAGTGACAGAGTTGTTGGAAAAAGATATAGAAGATCAGTATTATGGATGGAAGTTGAAGAGGAAAGTGAAATGGTCTGTAAAAAGGTTGTGCGCTAGGAATATCAAATACAAACTTAGTGTTTGGATGAAGGGGAAAATCTCAGAGTAGTTAAGCATGAGGAGGAAGTTCACAGTATCTATGAATATGAGTAAGGTGTGTACCTTGATGAAGAGGGAGAGGATGTTGATATAGAGTTTACTGAAAAACTTGTGAACAAGGAAAGAAGTTCATATCATTCTAAAGAGGAAAATGAGGATGTTGATGAGAATTCCATTGAGGATTTCAAATACTATTGTGCTGAAATTTATTAACATGGAATTTTTGAGGAGAAGGCATCAGTTGAGACTAAAGAGCTTTATGATTTTGATACTAATGATATGTGTTTAACTGCAGGTTTCACAAATGAAGGGAAGGGAGAGATGTTGAATATTTACCAAAAGGTGGAAGAGGATAAAGATGAAGGTGGAATCAAGGAAATGTCAAATGCCTATGTTCTGAATATCTATTTACTAACCTTGTTATAGGTATTGTGCAAATGGATAGATGGGATAGTGAATAAGGAAGCAAAGTTATTTGGTTACAATCAAATTTGCTTTCATTGGCTAAAGGAAAATACAGAGGAATAATTTTCCTTGAGGAATAGCATGGAAATTCAAAATAGAGATGAAGATGTTGAGAAGAGTGACACTAAATTTACTATATTGCAGCAATGGGAGAAGCCTTTGGAAGTTTTAAACACTTTTGAGCAAGAGTGTCTTGCAACAGAGGATAATAAGAATGATTATATTCTTATGACTGAGGAGGACATCTAGACACATGCGTTTCATCAAAGAGATAGACTGGATGAAGATATAGACGAGTTATGGCATCTTATGTAGAAATGTAAAAGGAACTGTAACAATGATGTATAGACATTCATTTGGATGACTTTGGAAAATTTTGAAGATCACTATAGAACTAGTAAGCAACAACTACAAAACAAGATATGGGATCCAAGAATATGGAGGACTAAATTTAAATGACAAAATTATGGTGATGTGACAAAACAAGCGAAGAGGAGAAGGGCCAGAGAATTCATGCAAGGAATTCTTGAGTATCATAAATTTTTCTTGACATTATGTTTATTGTTTGTTTTTGTAACGGGGGAAATTAATCTTTTCACATGCAGATAAAAGCGAACCTACTAAAAATTTGGTTGTAGGCCAGGTAAAGGAGGATAACATGCGATCATTGAGGTCAAAACATGTATCAGAGACCTATTGCTGACAAAGTGTTGGAGGATATGACTGAAGGGACTGTTCAAGATGAGAACGCTGCCCATATTTACACTTTGGATATCTGTTGAAATGTTATAGAAAACCAGTAGTAAGGGAGCTCATGGACATGATCCCATGAAGAGTTTCAAGCTGGGGATACTGATGCAAGAGCATAGAATACCTGAATGAATTCATGTATGACTTCACAAGGTCAAGGGAAACTTAAGGAGACCTGGGGTCTCACACTTTTCTTTATTTTATAAAATATGAATAAATATGGATAAGGACACTTGATCCTTTCCATGTGTAATAGATAGGGTTGAGTTGAAGTTTGTTGAGTATTTTTAGAAGTGAGTCATTAGCAGATTCATAAGTCTCGATCCTATTTTCATGGATCTAAGAAACATAATTATATTTGTATTTAAACACAATTAGCATACTTGGTAGATAGCTTCATAAGCTCGAGGAGTTTGGGTAGATTGGGATCTTAGCTTATCTCATAAATCTTAGGGAAGCTCGAAGAGGCTAAGAGGATAGATCAAGAGGAAAAAGCTCAGAGTTTGGACTCTTGGAGCATACAGAGAGAGAGAGAGAGGTCTATGTTTGTATTGATCTATCCATTATATTTATGTTCAAATAAAGGACCATTATGAAATAAAATCATATGTTTGTATATTTGGGAAAAATTCCCTTTTGAATCATATCTTATGACCATGTTGACTCTATGGTTAGTTGAATGGAGAAATTTTTTGAGTATTAACAATGTTTGGAGGTAGAATTCATTGATTTTGTGCGTAGGGGTAAACCATCAGGTTCTACAAAGTCAACCGACGATTGCCTTGCATCATCAAGTAGATCTATGATGAAGAGAGCTCTTGATAACGAGCGTACAAAGTCAACGGAGGAGATCAGAGGGTACTAAAGATCAACAGTCAGAAACGGATTTCGCAAACGAAATATCAAGAAGGATAAAACAGGATTTGGGATGCGAAATCAGAAAGTGATCGCTGTGAAAGAGGATCGAGATCAATGACTGTGAGCTATTTCTCATGGGCAAGTTGCGCGGTTCAAAGAATTTATGATGTGATGTGAAATTTCCATCAAATGTGGTTTAATATATTTGAGGTCCGTCATTGATTAAATTTTATAGAGATCCAACGAATGAGGATCATTTCACTCAGTGAAGTAGCAAGTGAGATTACACAGAAGGAAGAATGAAAATTTTTGATGAAATAGATTTCACCGAAGGTTGAAGTCCACTCTTTAAAGAGCGCTTGAGGAACCATCGACTAGGTTGGTGAAATTTAGTGGTTCTACTAAATTAGAACTGGACTAAATCAAGTATCATTTCATCTAAATACTAATACAAGGGGAGCTTAGCATCATAATTTCAAGTGTAACCGAAATTTATTCTCAACATGAGAGAACTTTTACTCCACAATCATACCATCGGACAAGTCAAGGTTCAATGTAAGTACCTTAGTCCAAAGGAATCCACTTGGGAATTGAAAAGTAATAGGAGAGAAGCATATATGGTCCTATTTGAGAGGGGAGTAATGGACTAATAAAAGGACAAATAAATATTAACACCTATGATAGTGTTATCCTTAAAGGGGAGGTGCATGCAATACACCAAACAAATGTTAAATTGTTTATTTACTTTGAATATATATTTTTTTAATATTTTGAAAAATAAATTCAAATAAATGTAATGGAATTATTATAATTGATTAATTAAATAACTAAGAGGACTCAAAATTGAAGTAGACTATAAAAGAGTGTTTGCTGACCCATAAGGGGAAATGAAAAATGGAGAAAACAACTAAGTGAGAACTCAAATGACATAGAAGGCATCTTCCTCAAAATCAGGTCAAGACTCATTGTGGGGCATTAAAGAGCAAGAGGATCATAAATGACCATGTTCTATAGAAAATAATATAAAATAGTATGTCCATTGAATAAGCATGAGGTTGGCGATGGATGGGGAAATAATACATTGATGCAAAGAGATGGTGCATTGATCAAAATTTTCCCTTGTTGTTCAGCAAACAGGCTTGAGGGTTTTGGAGCAAGTAAGTTTTGGATGCTCTAGGAGTTTGTTGGGAGGAACAACATGTTCAGTTATTTTTTGTCGACAGTGGTGACAGGTTCCTTACTAAAATGTCATCTACTGTTTTAGTCTTGATAATTACAGTCTGAAAGTAGATTATAATTCTAAGTTTATTCGAAACTGAGATCATACAATGTATCAATTAGTATTATTTTTAACTTGTTATTATTAATTATTTCTTTTTATGTTGTTAGTAGTTTATTTACTTATGTCCATGAATGTAGAAAATCATAAATTAGTTTTCATATAAAGAATACAAGAATTTTAAATTGTAAAAAAATACAAACCTTCTATAGAATGTCCCAATATTAAGCTAATCAACTATCTATCAAACTCTTCATTCTTTAACAAATCTCAGACATAATAGGGGGAGCCGAGAGGCTTCAATTTATATACTATAAGGTATTATTAAATAAACGAGTTTAAGAATATAATGGAAGCATCCTAAAGCTGAGAGGATTCCTATAGATATTTCCTCTCTGTGAAAACAAATACAAATCTAGGTACTAATACAAGCCTATGTTTTAGTAAAAATATTTATTGATATAATGGATTTGAAAAAAAAAATACTTAGTTAACCAAGCAAAAATGTCAAGCTAAGAAATATTCACTCTAAACTTAAATATACATACAACTACCAGAATTTGTTCCAACTTTTATATATCAAGAAAAATATACAAATATGAAACCACGTAATTAGCTAACATCCTAACAGATCTAAACAACATGTTTACTTAAAGAATCTAAGAAATAATTTCACGGTAACTCAAATTGAATCAAATTTTAGGAACTGACTATCCACTGAATTAGATCGATATCTTAATCATAGTAAACTTTAAATATAAACTGTATAATCCACAATGGTTGTGTGCCAATCATCAAAACTTCTCTACAGTTAATTTACCAAATCGTAATAGAATCCAATCGATTTACAAACCCAATATTTTCTAATAATCGAACTTATATTAATGTTGAGAGGTTGTAAATCCCTTCTTTCCCCTGGTACTTTTAAACAAGTTAACCTTGGAACTCATACTACCCGCATACATGTAAATCAAGGCATAACTTGAATCTGATGCATCGATCTAGTACACCATTGAAGGAGCCTCTCCATTGTTTACATGCACATAGACCTACTAGCGTTAGTATAAAATGTTTTCACTTAATTTACAAACTTTTTTAATAAACAAAGTTAAGGTTAGGGTTCCTCATGTCATGACAAAGAAGGATGAAATTGAGAGGAGGTTACCCTATCGCCACTCTCGCATGGCCCATACGACAACCCTTCATCCACATGCATTTCATAAGTTATGAGCTATTTAATAAATCATTCATAAAACTGTAACATGTAATGTAAAACCTAAAACATGTGAGAAACTTACCTTGAATGAGGGATTGGGCCGTAAAGGCAATGCAAGGGTTATCCCACACATTTAGGTACCCATTCATTGGTACCCTGGCCTCACCTACCAACAGAGAAGTAAAGCGTTTATAAATTTCCTTAGTTTTGAAATCAATTTCATAAACAAGAGACGTACGTAGAAAATTATTACCATATACAAAATCTTAGACGGCCAAGAGTTTGCTCCTCCTTGCTCTTTTGTTATCCTCTTCCCTGCAAATTTCAAACACTGCGAGTTAGTTCTTGCTAAGACCTGCAAAATATGCTTTTGAAATGAGTTTTAAACACTTAAAAACAAAATGTATTACCTGAAGCCCTATGCCAAAAATTGAATGCAAGCACCTGAGCTTCCACCTCACCATGCGAAGAACAAAATAAGTACGAGTCTTTGAAGAAAAGAATTGGTAGCCACGTGACCATCAAGCACTAGTAAACACTATTAAAACAACTTTAAAAACACAACATTTAAACCAAGCAAGCAATTGCAGACTTTCGGAATGGTAAGCATGGTCGCACCCAAGCACCATGGAGTTTTCGAGCAAAAACCTCTAACAACCACCACCATAAACTAGACAAAAACCATGGCGGCCAAGTAAACAAAATACTAAAACCCTACAAGATCTTTCCAATGAAAAGGATCTATCATGGTACAAGTGGAGGGCCAATATCAATTCTTTACACAAAAAGCATGCAGGCAACCAACTTCTTAATTATTCCTTGTTGCATTGTCAAGTAACAGCTAGGGCTTATGACAATAATTAATTAACTTCATTAACCCCATTTTCCCTTGTGAGTTGGAATCCCCTTGTAGCTCCCATGACCATATGCCCAAACTTTGGATTAAAAGTTAAACTATAGGTCACCTTATGTTATGTTATCCCACATCGCATGTAAGCCCACAAGGTTGCACCCCCTTTGCCATTACCACATGGAATAAAGTTAAAAGCTTTATTACAATTCCTTAATCATATATATATATATACCTTGGGACTAAAGTACAAGGTCTAGGATTCACTTCTAGGTAAACTCAAATTCAACATTTCATTAATTTAAAACATCAACATATCACCTTGGCAAGGGTTGCAAACCCGACTATCGTCTTAGTTGGAGTCAATGTCGGACGAATGACTATCCCCTTCATCAAACAAATACAAGTCCATATAAGTATATCCTTGCAAACAAGTAAAAATGATCTTGCGACTAAGAGAACAAATTGTGACAAATAAATACATAACTTATAAAGAGGGAAAAAAATTATGACATAATTTACAAGTATGGGACACAATCTTAACTATAATCATCGTAACCCTTCTACCATAAACTTCATGGATAATGATATTGCACCTAAGGTCATATGAACATGTAATTAGCTTAAAATCTAAATAAGCCACAAGTCACATATCTCCTCACATAAATTAAGGTTAAGGTAGTAAAATAAATATAGACTAGTTCTTTAAATAAGAAAATGTTTTTTAAATGTCATCCCATATATATGGAGAGAGAAAAACTTTGTTTAAATATAAAAACATTGTTAAAATTTGGTATGTTACATGTGCAAATAATATAAATTAACACTACCTTAATAGAGAGATATAAAGAGAGAAACTTTGTTTAAATATAAAAACATTGTTAAAATTTGGTATGTTAGATGTGCAAATAATATAAATTAACACTACCTTAAAAAATTTGCTTGCATTCTTATGATATATGAAAAACATGGTAAACATGGTAGGTACTCGTTAGAATCCCAACGAGTCTTAGTTCATATTCAATTTGTATGCATCTCCAACCTAACTTTCGTAAGCGAAAGATCATTATGTTTTTAACATTCTTCAAGGAATCTGAGAGCATGTCCTAGCTTTTCCAACACGTCAGATCAATATTCATGAGGTTTGTTAGAATTACCGAAAGAATCTGGGAGCATTTCAAGGGAGTAGTCTAGATGTGCAAGGATTTCGCCCCGACGGTGAAGTCTTCAGGTCCTTGACTGCAGAAGGACCTGCAGAATCTCAGACAACAGTGACAACTCTGTCCAACTCCATCATCCCCATGGCCATGGTATGCATAGTTCTTGGAGATGAAAAACATGTAGTAGCTTATTTAATGTTGCATTGACAGCACTGTGGGTCACACAATACTGTTGAGATCCAATGACCCACAATACTATTGCCACATCATTTAATAACTTGCTGCATGTAAAACATTGTTTGCCGTCCTTGAAGGTCCCACTGCCAATTGTACCAGCAGGCTTCATCGTTCTGTCGCGTTCCCAATTTTGAAATGCTCGTGCCACTCCTTGAGATAATACTCGCTGAAGCTGCTGGCGATGGACATGTTGAACTAGTAAAGATGCATATGGCACTCCCTAAGGAGCCGAAGATGCTGGAGCAGTTGCTGTTGAGAGCCAAAGCATTGTTGACTTAAAACAGTCAGGTTTTGAAAACATTAAAAGAAAATGGGTGTTCGGAACAGACTTGGGATCGAAACTTGTTGAACATTGAGTTCTCCATAAGTTTGTGCATTAGACTTACACTACAATTCGGGGAGTAAGTTATCTACCCGACTATTTGCACCGGGACCTACTGATGCCGTCTAATGTATAGCTTATTCTGTTACTCTCAAACTTCCAGCTTTGTATGAAATTATATGGACAGCTCTATTTGCCTGGAGAATTGACTCCGTCGGAATATTTTTCATTTCATTGGAGTCTCGGTAAATGATTGCATAGAACAGTGTATGCTGATGTATGTTGATAAACAATTAAGAATAGAAAACATGCAGATTTTAATCAGACTATATGGCCAGGAATAATCGCATGGAGAATGATTGAGTCCAAATAATTTCAGTACAATGGAGTCACTGTAAATGAATAAATAGAACGGTGTACATTGACTAACAATTCAGAATAAAAACTATGCAGAAGCACAAAATGCAGTCTCACTCATTAACAATAAGACTATATGACCAGGAATCAAATTGGGTAAGTTAAATCAAATCGATGTCTGGGTGAAAAGATAACGGAGTAAGCTATCCACTGGATGGCGTCCCTGTGCAAATGGTCAGATAGATAGCTTACTCCCAACTCGGGAGAGATTTTCTCTGCCCAATGGTTTTCCTCGCCAATAATACTTCTTGGCAACTCGTGTTTTCTTGGTGCGGCAAAGGGAATCAATAAACTGGAAAGAGTAACTGAAGGAAAAGTGCCCTCTACACTTAATTCCAGTTTGGAGTATCTGGAAGATGTCTCAATTTGTTCATTAAAATTCCACAAAACATTATTGGTGTGATTGGTATTTAAAAGTGAGATCTTTCGTAATAAAAAAATTACCATTTATCATTTATATCTGCTTTTTAAAATTGTGAGATCATTCGTAATCACAAAATTACCATTTATCATTTATATACCGAGATTTGCAACGTCTTGTAATATGTGCATCCAACATCGTGGATAGAACATGAAGGAAATCGTAGTGGCCAAAGAGCCTTGTAAGCTGTATATCCAATGTCATGTATGTGGATAAAACATGAAGGAAATTATAGACACAAAAGAGTGTTTACATTTAAAGAATAACCAGAAAAACAATCCCCTTGGACACATTCTTTAAATAACCAAAAACACAATTCCCTTTGACACATTCTCTAAATCCTCTAGGGCAATCTTAAATTTCCAGATTAAGCCTCAATTTTATTTTTATTTTTCAGATGGAAACGGGAAACCCAGCAATACTTCCCCACATTTGTGGATGGTCCAGCCATCCTAACAGAAGGCCTAACCCCAGAGGACTCAAGGCTCGAACCTGTGACCTCCCCCAAATTGAGAGAGTGTGCGCACGTCTTGCCAATTGAGCTAACATATAACATATGCACATGAATCAATCATTGCTTTTATAACATTGCCATTATGCACTTTTTGAATCAAATTGTTATCTTATCCTTAGAATGGACGGATTGAGTTTCAAAAATTGATTCATGTGCATATGTTATAAAAGCTTGGACACTTCTATGTAAGTTTAAGAACCCGGTGCAATTTGGGATTATGCACTACCGATAAAATTAAAGATCCCAAAGGAAAGTGTGTATTCTTTCTTCGAGATATTATAAATGGTTTGAGGTAGATGCCGCATACGAATTAATAGAGGATATTATAAATGGTTTGAGTTTAGATGAGATAAACTAGTTGATAGAGGATGATCTAATATCTTTTTAGCAAAATTTTAATATATAAAATGCTATGAGTTATTTTATTTTTAAAATATTTTAGTTGATAAAGATATTATAAATGCTATGAGTTATTTTATTTTTAAAATATTTTATATTATTAAAATATTTATTAAATTTGAATTCATTTTAATTTTAAAATATTTTATAAAATATATTGGTTAATAATAATTAAATAATATATAAAAGTTAAAAAATAGCTTTTTTTGAAATATACATTTATTAATAGAATAAAAATATATATTTATTAAATAATAATAAAATAGTTTTAATAATGATACATTTTAATTAAAAATAAATAAAAACAAATTTGATAAAATGTTGCACAGCTTTAAAATTTTAAAAATATATAAATATATATAGAATTGGATTTAGAATTTTTAAAATATATAAAATTAGATTTATGTTGAATTTTATAAATTAAAATATATAGATTACAATATAATCAAATATTTATAATTTATATTTTTTTATAAAAAAAAAACTTATTTGCATTTGATTTTGTCATCAATTATATACTAGTCATTTAAACAAATTTTAATCAAACTTATATATTTGCAATATATACCATATGCATTAAATAATTAAAATATTTTTACTACCATTTTATATTTATTTTAAATAAAATTAAAATTTATTATTATATTAAAATTAAAATAAATTTAAAAATAAAATATTACATTTATTTTTAATAAATATATGAAAGTAATTAAAATTGCTACTCTACATGTTATACAATTTGGATATTTTTGGGTTTATCATAAATTGCAATATTTCATTGGTGAAATTGAATTTTTAAATGTATAAATAGATTATGCTTCATGAAATACCCTATTATAATTTTAACAACTATTCTTGAATTGTTTTGGATATTTCCTCATACATATTTGTGCAATTTGCATTTAGCATATTTCGTTGTTAGTAATAGAGGCAAAGTTGTGTAAATCAATATACATGAAGGGATAGTAAATCCCAATAAGAAAATGATGTTCAACATGAACCTTATATGAATTTAATTGAGGACTTGGGTAGGACCAATGTTATGATTGTGACCATGTATCAAGTAGGCTCATTACTAAGTCATTCAATTATTTAAGTTTACATTTGATAACATATATATCACATTAGGGTCACAAAATCAATGTGTTGCAATAGATACTAATCCTTCTTGGTGTTTCAAATAGCAAATTATAATGCGTATTATCCATGTTTAACTTATCTTTAGTATCAAAGCAATGAAGAATATACATGTCAACGACTTGGGGTCAATGTTCCCTCTACATAATAACTCCTATATTCCTTTGATCACT
Source organism: Pseudotsuga menziesii (assembly GCA_001517045.1). Classification (NCBI taxonomy): domain Eukaryota; kingdom Viridiplantae; phylum Streptophyta; class Pinopsida; order Pinales; family Pinaceae; genus Pseudotsuga; species Pseudotsuga menziesii. Next base: position 53,066 of record LPNX010773338.1, on the reverse strand, counting down.
TAATTTTTCAACAATGAAATCTAGTGTAACACTTTATTTGGCATTAAAAGTATTTATTATAGGTGAATGATATGTTCAATTATGATGGATTCAGGGCATTCCAATATTGTATTAGAATTGAAATAAATCAAAACATAGGTCATCTTAACAACTCGTGCAACTATTTCTAGTCATATAACTACTGGTGTTATGTTCAAATCACGACATGCAACAAGTTCTCGATGATTTGGAACCAAATGAAAAGTGAAAATTTATCTTCCTTCGTTGGTCATAAAAGAAGTAATATTTAAACTATACTCACACTTTTGTCAATGTCTAAGGTTTAAATATAGAAACCAACTCTAAGGGTATTGGATCTTTATAGACCATCATTGAATAGTCTTGGCCATATTTGATTAATAAATACTAGTTTTTCAAAGATAAAAAAGAAACATCGCAAACTTAGAGGTGTGGATTCAAGTAAAAAATAACACCATGCACATCCAATGGAATACAATTGAAGATAAATATTGCATTCATGTTAGACACATAAATGCTTGAACTTGTTGAGCCAACCCAAGAACTGGGGTTCATGATGTATAAATATAGGTAGATTCTACCTATTCTCTATTGCATCTAAGATGACATAACTAGTATCAAATTTTATAGTGAGAATATCCTTCTTTATCTATTTTTTAATGAAACAAAAATTATTGGACTCTATTTGCTTAGACGAATTGATAACTAACATGAGGGAAATTCCTTCTATCNTATATATATATATATATATATATATATATATATATATATATATGGGTGCCCGCAAGAACATTCTATCCAAATATGATGCAATGGAAGCGCGGGAGCGGAACAAAACAAGAATGTGCATGCACACTTTTATGTGTGCACATGCTCCTGCTTCTGCAGTGGCCAACCTCTAGGTCAGATTTCCAGCGTGGACATTAGGAGCACACACGCACCCCTAATGGCACGCTCGCGTATAAGTGTGCACACACGTATGTGGACGCAGACGCATGTTTAGTGCAATAGCACATAGGCACACACGCGCATCTTTCTGTTTAAAAAAAAATAGTAAACAATTTGTTTTGTTTACAACCCACTCATGAGCACACAAGGAGGCGAAAATGACCCCCAAGGAGCCCAACGAAAGTGTCCAACCAAGATAAAACAACACCCATGACATTGGAGTAAGGTAGATGGAGTAGGAATGCCATTTTTTTGTTTATTTTGATGTTTTTTATTTTTTTTCAAATAAAATACAAAATTAAAAAAATGAAAATGAACTGAAATGGGAAAAATTTGATATTACAGGTACAAATTACCTAAATATAATGACAAATAACAATGAACCATCCTAAGAAAGGAACGAAACAAACCAATCAGAGGACCCAAACCCCGAATTAAATGAAGAAAACCCCAAAGATGAATTACACAAGGATTTAAACCAATTAAGAATTTTGAGTGAAGAACTGAAGAACACCAAGGAACCCTCTCTGTTTTCCCTCGCCACATCACTACAAAAAATAATATAGTCAATAAACATTGCCCATGGTGAGATAACCAATTTGAGCGAATATAGGGCTCAAATGAGAGAACATTATGGCACGGTTATATCCAAACAGAATATAAAAAACCTAAATATCACAACATCCCAACTGTGGATCCAATTTACAGATATGAGAACATGATGGCCTCGAGATGTGAGGAAGAGGCAAGTTTGCATGGACTTGTGTAAATACCAGCCATGGAGGGAAAACTGGAGGAAGAGATGGTTCATGGTTTTTGACAAGCCTCCATGCAACAATGTTGAGGTCCCACAGTATTTTCTCATGAAACTGTGGGTTGAGTTTGTGTTAGGGTTCCATGTGAACTACTTTGACATCACCGAGTTCCAGGGCGTCGGTTTTGGCTCAGCCCAAGATCGACCTCACGCCCACTGAAACCCACTCAGAGGACTTCCTGCACCTAGGCGAGAGCCAAACCTGCTTCCTCAATCTCCTGGGTTAGGTAGTGGACTATATGATATCCATGAGTCCATTAGACATGCCACGCGGCACCTTCTCAAGAATACCACATTTGTGGTTGTTTCCTCATAGAGTGAGCAGGACCACCCCGAGAGACACATGTCTACATAGTCTACTAGTGGTGGGCGAGGGAGAGTAGCTACAGGTGGTAGTTAGGATGATCCATCCAACTCGACGGGACTATTGCCACATCGTTGTTCTCAGTTGTGGGCATCCATGACATGTTCCCATGCAGGAGCATGCCACATAGAGCTACCTACACCAGGTTAGTTATTGTTTTATTTATTGTTCAAGTATTGATTATACGTTATGCAATCTCATAATTTCTAATAAATTTAACTTAGAATCATATGTGGATGACTTGATTTGTTTTAATGTACAGCTATTCAGTGCTGAGTCTCCAACACTTGGGTGGGAGGACATTGGTTCCTTCAACCCAGATGGAGCCATGGCAGCTATAGAGGACATCGCGACACCATACACATAGGTATTTTTCTTTCGGTAATTAAATTTAATGTTAGTAGCTAATATCGTCGTCCAATGTAGTTAATATTTAGAAATTGAATCTAAATATTTTTTTGCAAATGAACAAGTGTCTGCAGGAGTGAGTGACTAACCATCCTCATCGGTGATTAGCAGATCCCATCGTGAACAGGTATCTTGTAATAAAGTATAAATTTAATTTTAGTTTTGATGGCTTAGATTTGTATAGTTATATTTTTATGTACTAATATACAAGGCCATGAATATGTATGCAGGTCTGAGTACATAGGCATGTCGGTGTCACTATCTCTCCATCGACTACATTTTTTCCACCATATATGCCAGGTGTATCCCCTGGCATACATGTCCCTTTACCTGCATCCCTCCCCATCCCTTTCCTCCCATCCACCGCCACACTTCCATCCAACTCCCCCTTCTTCGGCACAACCTTTCCTCACTCCCCCTTGCCCCACCCATCCACCACCACACTTCCATCTAGCTCCCCCTTCTTCATCACATCCTTCTCTCACTCCCCCCCCCCCCCCCCCCCCGCCCCACCCATCCACCTCTTCCCTTGAAATTTCTCATGTTTCCACCCTCCCCCCTCCGACCACGATACACCCTCCATCCACATTCACCCATCCCTCCACCCAATCCCAGACCTCAACCCCTCCCCCATATTCCCCCACGACCCTTGTTTCCTCTTCCAAGGTGGCCCGTTCCATTCTATAGTCAGTTGGGGTTTATCGTCATACATCACCACTTCACCCACTCCAGTCCACGCCTTCTCCCATCATTCCCCCTAGTTTTGTATCCAACGTCAATGTGGCACCACTAGTGAAAAGTGAGAGATTAGTAACCAAAAAAATGACCAAAATCCACATATCAATGACCACTTTTGGTTTGGCGATCGCTGGTGGCTAATTTACAGTGTTTTATTACACGACCAAAATTGGTCATTTATAGCTTGTGAGTTGGTCATTAATTTCATCATATATTTGAATCAATGACCAAATATATGACCAGATTAATGACCACATGACAAACCAGAATATGACCAAATTTGGTCGCGTAATAAAAGACCATAAATTAGCCACCAAAACTGTTTTTTGGCCATTGATATGTGAATTTTGGTCATTTTCTTGGTCATTTATATCTCATTGTTTGGTCACGTATCTCTCAATTTTTGGTCATTTTATATGCAAATTTTGGTCATTAATCTCATTTATTGGTCGTTAATTTAGTCATTTTTAGTCGTTTTATGTGTGGTTATTATATTTTAGTAGTTTTAATGGTGTCCATTATTAATCAATATAATTTTTTATTATGATATTATGTTTAAATTAAAAAAGAATCATACATTATTTATCATCATCTACTACACATGTGAATTATGCAATGTCACATTAATTAGTTAATTACAACACTTATAAATAATATAAAGTACAGCCATATAAGTTTTAAACCGCAAAAATTATATTATATGAAATTTCAAGTATTACAATAAATATGAGTTTTCTAAAAAACTATCTCCATATAACTTTACATGAAAATCATCTATTACATCGATGGCTTTTCAAAATATTACAATGGCTAAACCATCCCACTTGTATTTGGCTACTAATCCATATTTAGATCCCGTGGTAGCTTCAAAAACATACTTAGCAGCTTGAAACCCTTAGCAACAGGCTCTTCATACTCAATGGCCCACTTTCTGAGCTTTCTATCTGTGCACGTGCTTTTGTATACCCACTACACGTGCTTCTAAGCTTTCTGAGCTTTATATCTGTGCATGCGCTTTTGTATCTGCACTGCGGTAGCCTTCCTCCTCATGTTGTTATAAAGATTGAGAGTAAGGTTACCTACAAACAACACATGTTAAGCAATAAATTTTGTTACTCGCCAAAAGGAGAAAAAAAATAACTAAAAAATGTACATATTGATTTCACAAGATTTAACATGGAAAAAAAAAACAATTCCAACAAATAGTAGTTATAATGAGAAACCTCAGGTATAATTCCATTATTTAAATTCAATAACATAAGCAACCTCCTAAAGAAGACATGAAATGCACTCATTCTTTAGTGCAAATTCATTCCTCGTATAATTTCAATATTTGGGACTATGTTTTCAATGAATCAGAAATAACCACATGTAAAAGCAAGCAAATAAAATTCAATAAATTCCTCAATATGAATATTAGAAGAAGAAACATATTCACTTCATTAAAGAAACCTTACTTTTTAAAAGGAGATGCAATATATATGTAGGGATTACAGAAAATTCACATGAACCCACCGTGGCTTGTTGAAAAGGTCATAGCAATGGTGCTCCTGGGAAATGAAATGAAACATGAACATGATCAACTTGAACATATGAGAAATGATCAAATTATGGTCGATTGGTATTTGTTCTACTATCATTGTTTTCTCTTTCTTTCCCTTGAAAACCAGTTACTTGTTGGCCAAGAGATGGTAAAACATACTAACAGTTAGATAAATCCACAAGATAAAACCTTATTCAATCCCAACATATTAATGTAGGAAAACCTCAAAATCAAGAATGAAAGAGTAGGACATAATAGTGGCACTCATAACCATTGTACTCGAAACATTGGAAATGCTAGAACTCATAGGTATCAGACTACCAATGCCAATAGAATTAAACATAGTTGTAACAATCTATACAGAATGAAAATGCAATACCATCAGACCTTTGATACAATACTTTGAATTATTTATTCCCTTGAGAAACCTTGTGAAAATTACAAGAACATTAAATGACATTGAGATACCCATACAAAAATAGAAGTAAAGTACTACACAAATACACGCATTAGATCCTATGAGATGTATTACAGTGCAAAATTATTTGCTTACCATGTTTAGATCTAGAATGTTGTCATCACCTTAAGGCTTACTCATTATACAGTCCATCATTATTACACCAAGAGAAGCAAGGTGCTCTCCAACCCAATATGGGGGAGATCCTGTCACGTTAGTCACATTATGCTAACCCACAGAAACAAAAAAAATATTAAACTAGCATAGATCCATTTAAAAGGGGATCTACCAAACATGAAGAGGGATCAAATATCTCTAGCTGTAAACAGTTTTTTAGAAAATCCAATTTTTTGTGTAATACAATGTTTATGGTTTTAGTTTATCTAATTTATATTGTTATATCTATATGCAATTCTAAATCATTTAAATTTAATTTAAGCTCACATGTTATTTTTAATAATATTTTATTATGTTCAACTTTAGGATGAGCACTAAAGGACATCTCTCCCATATTGAGTTGTAGAATGCACCTCTTCCCTGCAAAAATATATAGTAAATTGAATGAATGGTTGTTCAAAAATGTAGGTAGAGATGCTTGTATCATTCGAACTTGTGTGTGTGGATGCCAACAAAGACACTATCTAAACTACCACAAGTGTCTGATCGACTTGGTGAAGGTTGGAGGACTGATTGCATACGACAACACCCTCTTGAATGGATCGGTGGTGGCTCCACTCGATGCTCCCCTAAGGAAATATGTGAGATATTACAAAGACTTCATGCTCGAGCTATCGATCCCCACAATGAGATCAGCCAAATCCCTGTGGGCGATGGTGTCACTCTCTGCAGGCGTAACTATTGAAATCATTCCTAATGCTTCCTCCTCTATTGCAAAAAAGCATAAATGCTCTCTGATTACTAGAGAGCGCTATAATATATGAGATTGAAGCCATTTGCGTTGTTTGTTGTATCGTTAATAGATTATTAGAGCATATGCAAAGTTTGTATAACACTATTCAATATGTTTTCTTTGCCATTTCATTTTGGCTCGGGGAGATCGAATTTTGTCCTCTCAATTTGGAAATCTGCTGCAATTTGTCTGAGAAAAAATTGGGAAAACGTGGTAATGCTTCTACAAATATCTGATATGTTTAAGAAAACCTTATAATTGTGGACTTTCACGCAATGATCTAATACCGAAGGGGAATTACCCACAGAGTCAAAGGCAGTTTTGGGTCAGAAAAAATGAAGAAAAAAAATTCTTGTGAAAGGAAGGCTAGATTGATTTTTAGATATATACCAGTTTAATATATAAATTTGGTAAACCTATAAGTCCATAATTTCATAATTTCTTTTCAAGAATTTGATAAGTTTCTTCTCAATCAATTGATATTATTTTCAACTCATCTATAACACCTAGATTTTGAATTAAATACTACATTCCATAATTTACAGTTTCTTTCAACTCATTTATTTTTATAAAATAAAACTTAGAGTTTAAAAATAATATTCCATTCTATATTATTTTCATCTCATCGATTCTAACCATCTATTTTTACAAAATAGAACAGTCTCCATTCCACAATTACACAGACCAGACCCAAGTAATTACCAAAAACAAATATTGATTTATTATCCTTCTCACATTAATACAATTTTCATACTAAAGAAATACAAACGTTTTTATATTTATATATACTTGGTATGATTATGTTTAGGGTCATCCCAATCTCTTTACCAAATACTATTTTTTTTTGTTATTAAGGATGTTCTAAAAGAGCAATAACCGGAACATAAATATGTTGCACAACATATTTTATGCAATGAAAAATGGTTAATTATTAACATAATTTAATTTATGTAAACAATAATATAATATTTTGAGTCAGAAATCAGAAGATAACTGAAACAATGGATTAGAGGGAAACCACTTATTTTTACTCTTACAAGGCACACATTACTTTCTTTTCACATTATTCATGCAGTTGTCAATTTTGAAAATAAACTTTCTTCCTTTTAAGTATGGGGTTGATTAATACTCATCACCCTGCTGAGATTATAGATTATAATGGATTAATTAACAATTGTATTTGTACTTTTGAATATAATGTGGACTCATCATTGTACTAAGATTATAAAACTATCCACTTGGTTATGAAAGTTTTTCAACATGTACAATTTTTAGTATAACCATAAACCTTGTACAAAAAATAATAATAACAATAATATAAATAAATAAATAAAATTCAAAATCCTCTTGTTGAGACAACAAAATTACTCAAGAAAATAGAGTGTTTGTTCAGATGTAGACTACCCTTAGTTGTTGGTAGATAGTTTAGGCTCCACTTGTTCCACAAGGATATATTTTTATTGAGGAATTTGACAATGCAATTCTCATCTCCAGGATAGCATGCATATTTATAATTTTTGAGACAGTGGTATTTAAGTGACTCGGTGTGCTACTTAAATTTTTAAGAGCCTTTGGCGTTTTTTTATCTCTACATTGGCTGACTGGTCTTTTTCTAGCCTTGAGTGGATGACTCTATTTTTTGATACTGTAGACAACTTTTATTATATTAGTGGTATAGTTTTGGTCTTTTGGGAATTTCTGGTGTACTTTTCTCATTGCTATCCTGGGCGCATATTCAAAACATCTCTTCATTTGTTGGTGTTGTAGTTTACATATTTGCTGTAACTCTGTATGCAAACTCACTGTTCAAACACTCGCAGTAAGATTCTCCATTTTATTATATACTTTGATAATCTACAATAAAGTTTTTTTTTTAATTTCTATTAAAAATAGTTAATTGGGATGTTTTTTTTTACATAGAAATATTCCTGAAAAACCAGCAATATTTCTCCATGACTGTTAGCCATCTTAATAGAAGGCTTGACCCTTTTTTAAAGGCTCAAATAGGTAACTTCCCCTAAATAGAAAGATCCCCTAAACAAAAAAAAAATATACCCACTTCTTACTAATTAAGGTAACCCTTAGAGCTAGTCAATTGAGATGCCTTTACTCATATAACAAGTGAGTTGAGGTTGGTGAGACAATGAAGACTCTTATGCGGGGTGGTTCTGACTCTTGTGTGAATTTCAAGAGATTTACAGCAACATGTTGTGACTACACTGCCCTAGGAGCAGTGTGGCAGCAATGGATAAATGCCCTTGCATTTTTATTACATGAAAATTATATGTATTTTCGGAGCTTTTATATATAGATATAGATATAGATATACTAGCATAGATCCATTTTAAACCCAAATCTATCAAGCACTGAGAGGGATCCAATTTCTAGAGGTATATAATTTTTTACCATTTGGATCCTTCTCTGTACTTGATAGATCCAAGTTTAAAATGGATCTATGCTACTTTAGTTTTTTTTTGTAATTCAATATGTAATTTATATTTTTGCACCGAGTGAAGCGAGGTGCTCTCCAACTCAGTATGGGGGAGATCCTGTCATGTTATTCACGTTATGCTAGCCGACATAAATAAAAAATATTAAAAAATATAAAATATGAATTATGTCAGCTAGCATAACGTGACAGGATCTCCCCCATACTGAGAGCTAAAGAGCACTTCGCTTCTCGGTGCAAAAATAAAAAATGAAAAATATAAATTAGATATTGAGTTAAATAAAATATTAAAAAATAATGAAAAATATAAATTACATATTGACTTGAAATAAAAAAAATTAAACTAGCATAGATCAATTTTAAACCCAGATCTAACAAGTATCGAGAGAGATCCAAATGGTAAAAGAATGTACACCTCAAGAAATTGGATTCCTCTTCGTGCTTGATAAATCAGGGTTTATGTAAATCTAGAATAAAAGTGGTTCCAATGATTGGCACTCAATTTCAAAGTATGGCATACTCAAGAAAATACCTTCTCTAATGCACCAAGATCCAAGCCCTCAAAATTATTCAGAGTCAGATGTGAGGGCAATGTGAATCTGCAAGCAAAACATGAAGCATAAAATATAAGTGAGGGACAAATGCTGAAGTATGAGATTTATAACTAGGTGGAAGGAATAAATAAAACATACTGACCCATTTGTGCTACATGTTTTTCAGATCCTAAAGGACATTTTGAGTCATTTCCACACAGAGCATTTATTTCTACAAAGTAACCTAATTTTTATTTTAAGAAACAAAAACTTTTCCACATTATTAACATCTTTATAAGTTTCAAGTGCATCACATTATTAACTTATTAATGTTGGCTTCCCTCCACCCAAGTCGAGGAATGTCTACAGTAAGTGCAATTGCCTTAAGTAGCTACCAATCATACACTTCAAACAAAGTTCACGTAACGAATGAAAATTCATATTTCAATTTTTCAAACATCCCCACCAAAACCAATACACAGTTTCTATCCAGAAATTCTTCTACAAAAATACCCATGTTAGTGAAGATAGTCATGATAATTTTCTTGCATTCTTCAGAGAACTTGGAAATTCAATGTCAATATGATACTTATTGTATTTATTCTACTTTTCTAGACCTCCAAATATCCCCTTAAGCAAAAGCTTACTTTCATTAATATGCAAATAAGTCAAAACCACCTGGAATGTTTGAGAGAAAAAACCCCTATTCTTGATGCTTCCACATGCTTTACTAGGCTCATGGTCAACTGAAAGCTTAATAGCATTTCCAATTTTGCTCTACAAACACCAGCATTTGCAACCAAGAGTTTTCGGCTATCTATTAGGATATTTGTATCAATAGGAGTGTGTATAAGAATGGACTTGTCTTTCTTATTATAGGTTTTCATTATGGCCCTAGATGGATGAACCCATAATTCTTCTTGGAATAACACAAATGTAATCAGAAAGCATTGAGAAACATAAAACCCCTCTCTAGTTAATCCTGAAAAAATATTTATTAAAGTTATCCGACTATGGTACCAGGTACAATTAGTTTTTCAACATTAAGCTAGCATTATATTAGGATCTTTACTGAGAGAACAACAAGTACAGCAATCAAACACAAGAGACAATGAAAATAGTGTTTTTCATCAGGGAAACCATAAATGGAGAAAACCCCGCAACTTCCTCAGAGATAGAATCAACACAAGATGTAAAACCCCAAAACAGTAAGATGCACTCCCGACAACAGTAATATTCTTCTTGTCTAGCCCTAGTGTTTTCTCCTTCCTCAACTATGTGCTACACTTGAGTGTGTGAGTGATGTGTTCTAAATAGAGACCCCAGCTCTCTATTTTAACTAATCCCGACCTGACTAAAACCCTACTAGGGCCGACCTCTACTAGGAGAGTCTAATAACCTTAGTGCCCTGGAACTGCGGGGAATTTAACCCTTAGACAATCAGAGGGTTACCCATTATGACTTGACATGACTTGTTTACATTATTGATTCTCCCGATCGGAACATTGGGGCATGACAACATGACTCAATTACATAATAGATACATCCTAGAATAAAAATCGGGTTACAATACATAAGATACATAGATGAATACATTTCGAAGTTACAAATACATCAACACTCCCTCTTAACTAGGAAGGTATTCTTTCAACACAATTTTCAGCACTGGTCTTCTTCTCTGTATCAACTGGATCATCTCGTCATATGCATCTCGAGTATTCTGAGTCTTCAATTCATCTTCATTCTTTGAATCTGGATCATGATCACTGGATCTGGATCATCATGGGACATCATCACTGGATCTAGATCATCTCTCGATCTGGATCAACATCACTGCATCTGGATCATCACTCGATTGGGATCATCATCACAGGACTGGATCTGGATCATCACTCGATCTGTATCATCACTGTTGGATCTGGATCATCACTCGTTCTGGATCTCTTGGATTCATCATAACTGGATCTGGATCATAGCTAAATCTGGATCTCATCTAGTCATCATCATGTGTGCTATCTCGTCATAAGAAGTTCTACAGAGCCAACCTTATTTCATGTTGGTTGTAGGCCTAGCCATCAGGTAGGTCTTCGCCCAGCACTTACATCTGACCTACTCGTTAGAAAGGCACACCCAAGACTCACATCTGATCATGTAGTAACCTACAATCACATCAGAAAGGCCCAGCACTCACATTCACCAGCATGATAGGACATCACATCACTAACATCTGTGAAATGGCTTCAGCACTTATATCTGACCTGGAAGGAAACAAGTCCTCCACCCTCACCAGAAAGGATTTCACTCACATCTAACCTGGAAGGAACTAAATCCTCTCACCATGACAGAATGGCCCCCAGTCCTAGACTGAGCTACCTGGTAATGGACTAGGTGCCTCCATTCTCCTGGAGAATGGTAGTTTCCCTTATATTTGACCTGGTAGGAAACAAGTCCTACACCGTCGCTAGAATGGTCTGCACTCACATCTGACATGGAAGGAACTGAATCCTCTCACCATGACAGAATGGCCCCCAATCCCAGATTGAGCTACTTGGTAATGAACCAGGTGCCTCCACTCTCCCAAAGAATGGTAATTTCCCTTACATCTATCCTACTCGACATAATGGCCAACACTCATATCTGACATGGAAGGAACTGAATCCTCTCACCATGACAGAATGGCTCAGCCCTTACATCTGACTTGCTCGTCAGAATGGCTTTGAATCTTAGCACTCATATCTGACATGGAAGGAACTGAATCCTCTCACCATGACAGAATGGCTCCGCCCTTACATCTGAACTGGTCGTCAGAATGGATTTGGGACTCATAACTTTCCCTTGGAGGAAACCTCGATCTGGAGAACACCAAGCTTCTCCCTGAAGTACTCGAACTTCACTCTGGCCAATGGCTTCATCAACACATCAGCTATATGTTCCTCCGTCGCAACATACCAGAGCTTCACTGCTCCTCTCTACACCATATCCCTGATATAGTGATACTTGATCTCGATGTGCTTCGACTTGTCATGGAACACTGGATTCTCTAACAACTTCACGCAAATCTGGTTGTCATAATGTATACAAGTAGCATCCATCTGGAGATCAAATAAATCAGATAGTAGCTTCCGCAACCATACTGCCTCACAACTAGCTGAACAAGCTGCGACATACTCTGCTTCAGTTGTACTCATTGCCACACAGGATTGCTTCCTGCTAAACCAGAAGATCATAACTAATCCCATACTGAAGCAACACCCTGAAGTGTTCTTCCTATCGATGGCACTTCCTGCCCAATTTAAATCAACATAACCCTCCAGGTTAATCTTCTGATTCGCATCGTACTTGAGCCCATAATCAACTGTACCCCTCAGGTACCTCAGAATATGCTTTGCAGCAATCAAGTGAACATTTATTGGATCTGTCAAGAACTGGCTCAAGGTGTTCATAGAAAAGCAAATGTCTGGCCTCGTGTTCGTCAGGTACATTAATGATCCAATCATATGACAATACATCATAGCATCAACCGACTCTGATGAAGCATCACTCAATAGCTTCAGGTTCGATGCCATAGGTGTGGCCATAGTATTGTAGTCCATCATCCCAAACCTCTTCAGGATCTCTACTGCATACTTCCCTTGTCCAAGGAAGATTCCATCTGCACTCTACCACACCTCCATACGTAGAAAATAATTCATCATACCCAAGTCCTTCATCTAGAACTCGGCAGCAAGCTTTCTCTTCATATTAGTAATCAACCCATCCATACCTATCAGAAACAGATCATCTACATATAGTAGAAGCATCACTAGGTTTCCATCTTCAACCTTGTAGTAAAGGTTGGAATCTTCTTTACTCTTGGTAAAGCCCAAACTGGATAGAAAGCTGTCAATCCTGCCGTACCAGGTCCTGGGTGCCTATTTCAAACCGTACAAGGCTTTCTTCAATCTGCATACGTGAGACTCCCTGTCATGTGTCTCAAAACTGAGTGGTTGTTCTACATACACTTCCTCTTCCACTACACCATTTAAGAAAGTAGTCTTGACATCCATTTGGAGTATCTTCCATTTCATCACTGCAGCCAAAGCAAGTACTAATCTAATGGAAGTGTATGGTGCAAAGGTTTCTTCATATTCTATTCCCTTTTTCTGAGAGAAAACCCAAGCTACAAATATTTCCTTATATTTTTCAAAGCTACCATATGCAGCATGTTTGATCTTGTAGATCCATTTGGAAGTTTAACTGAATTCCCATTTGGTTTTGGCACAACATCCCAAACATCATTCTTCATGATCGATTTGTACTCTTCGATCATAGCATCCTTCCATTCTTTTTGTTATGTCGCTTCTTCATAATTGGAAGGTTCTTTATCAATGAAATCACATAGTAAAGCTACATACCCAGAATAGGATCTGGTCCTCTTTCTTTCTCTGTGATTCTCTTCTGGAGCCCCATATCTTTCCACACCTTAGATAAGTTCTCATACCCAAGCAGGTTTCCTCTTATGAGGATTCTTCTCCAGAGGTGGATCTATAGGTCTTTGTGGTTCTTCAAATTCTTGATCTTCTTCTCAAGTTTCTTCATTCATGGTTGTATCATGAATTCTGGGTCCTTTTGCTTCTTCAGGTTCTTCAGCAAGTCTCTTTCTGGATTTTTTGTAAGCTATGTCTTCACCAAATGTCACAACCATGCCGATGTCAATATTCTTGTACCATGGGAAATATATTATGTAAGCCTTCGAGCTTTCAGAGTATCCCACAAATATACCCTTCTTTCCTGAAGGATCTAATTTAGTCCTCTTCTCTTTTGGAATGAGGATGTACACAGGACAGCTGAATATTCTGAGATGGTTGACTTTTAGTTTCTTGCCGAAGAAGACTTCTTCAGGAGTCTTGTTCTCGAGTACTCTATGTGGAGTACGATTCTGTAAATACACTGTTGTTCTGGTAGCTTTCACCCAAAGATGCATAGGAAGTTCTTGATCATGAAGCATTGCCTTTGCAGCTTCCATGATATTTATGTTCTTTCGTTCCACAATCCCATTCTGTGGTGGATTATAAGGAGTGTACAACTACCTCTTAATCCCTGATTCTTTGCATAGCTCTTTGAATTCATTTTAAGTGAATTCTCCGCCATTGTCTGATCAAATGGTCTTGATCTTCTTTTCAATATGGTTCTCGATCAAGGCTTTGAATTCCTTGAACTTACTGAATACTTCGTCTTTGTTCTTCATGAAGTAAACCCATGTCTTCCTAGAAAAGTCATCAATAAAAGAAACATAATATGCATACCCGCTTAGAGAGTTTGATGACATATGACCGCATATATTGGAGTGGATGATTTCCAAGATTCCTTCTGCTTTGCTTTCGCTTCTTGGAAATGTCTTCCTTGTATTCTTTCCTTTCACACATCCTTCACATCCCCATCATGTTTTTCTTTGATTTCTGGAAGACCTTCAACAGCTTTGCTTGCAATAGGTAGTGCTCTGTAATGCACATGTGCAAGCCTTCTATGCCAAAGTTCACTTGGCTCTACTGTGTCATGGACCAAGGCTTGTTCTAGATGGCCCTTTAATTTGTACAATCCTCTTTCTTGTTCTCCAATCACTACTACATCATCGATAGTATTTCCTTTTGGCCACATGATGACTTAACCATCTATGAATGCAACCCGCATTCCTTTTGCATCCAATGCTAATATGGAAAGAAGGTTCTTCTTGAGTCTTGGCACAAACAATACTTCTTTCATTGTTAGAGACTTTCCATATTCTAGCTTATAGGAGGATTCCCCACTACCTTTTATTGGATATTGGTATTCATCTCCTAGCTTTACCCTGTGAGGTGATTCATGTTCTGACAATCTCACAAAATATTCCTTGAATCCAGTCATATGTTTGGAAGCCCCACTGTCTATAAGCCAATCATCACTTCCATGAGTAATGTTACCTGTGAGAGCGGATATCAGAACATATTCCTCCTCGCTTGAAGAATCTTCACTTTCATATCTGGATCTCTTCCTGGATAGTTCATCATCCTCTGCAGCATGAGCATGATGTCTTCTTTTGTTGCTCTTCTTCATTATCTTCTGTTTGTTAGAACAATTCCTTGCATAGTGTCCTGCTTCATCACATGTATAGCATATGATCCTAGATACATCTTTTCTAGTGTTATCTTTGTGAGAGTGCTTACCTCTGGAGCTATCAGGTCTTCTTTTGTTTGACTTGGAGTGAGATTTGGAGTGTACCATGAGAGCTTGGTCTTCACTTCCCATATTCTCTTCTCGAGCTGCTATCCGAGCTTCTTCTTGAGAGCACTCTTCCCATAGTCTACTAAACTTGACTAACTTCTTTCTAGCACAGATTCCTTGGATGAAAGAATCCCATGACCTAGGAAGGCCATTCAAGCTGGTAGTCATTACAATCTCTGCATTTTCCACTTCTTCATCAACTGCTTCTAGTTTCTCTTTGATCTAAGAAACTCTTGTGAAGTAAGACTAGATTATTTCTGCATTTTGAATCTTCACATTCTTCAGTTGGTTTCTCAGGGTCATCTTCCTATTTATGTTCTTCCCTTCAAACAATTTGGTTAGGGCATCAAACATAGCTTTAGGTGTCTTTAGAGAGGACACATGTGGGATAAGGTGATCCTTGATAGAATTAGCAATGATCCTCTTTTACATAACCATCTTCTTATTATGTAAGGCCTTTTCCTTATCTCCCTCTAGAACTGGAGCCTCCTCATGGATGTAGGAGTCTAACTCATTTTCTTCAAGGACCAGGGAGATCCTATACTTCCAAGCTCAGAAGTTATCAGCTCCCTCAAGCTTTACATCAAGCTTGGTATGATGAAACATCTTAACTAAGAACCTCAAATGGAAATACAAAATATTTTAGATCTTACCAGGTTCAAGATGTCGGATCTAAAACTTGAGCTGAAATCCTGCAGAACTGGTTCAGGAACAAATTAGGGTTTTGCTTTTCCAAAGTTCTGTCCACCCAAATGCCTTGAAATTTTTCCCTAACTTCAATTTTAGGGAGGAGATCAATCCAGGCCTGAGCTCACTGAAAAATTCCTCTTCTATGAAAATCCCTAATTTCTGACAGCAGTGACAGGTCCAAAACTGAAAAACCTCAGAATTGGATTCTACTTCAACAGAAAGATGCGCCCTAAGGAGGAGATTTATTCCACCTTACTTTTTCTAAAAATATGTGGAGGAAGATCCACAAACTAGGAAGCCCTAGTTCCCGCAACTGCATAGTGTCTTGTTCTCAGGTTAGCTCTAATACCATGTTAGTTTTTCAACATTAAGCTAGAATTATGTTAGGATATTGACTAAGAGAAAAACAAGTATAGCAATCAAACAAAAGAGACAATGAACACGGTGTTTTTCATCAAGGAAACCATAAATGGAGAAAACCTCACAACTTCCTCAGAGATAGAATCAGCAAAATATGTAAAACCCCAAAACAATAAGATGCACTCCCGACAATAGTAATCTTCTTCTTGTCTAGCCCCAATGTCTTCTCCTTCCTCAACTATGCGCTACACTTGAGTGTGTGAGTGATGTGTTCTAAATAGAGACCCCAACTCTCTATTTATACTAATCCCAACATGACTAAAACCCTACTAGGGCCAACCTCTACTAGGAGAGTCTAATAACCCTAGTGCCCCGGAACTGCGGGGACTTTAACCCTTATACAATCGGAGGGTTACCTATTATGACTTGACATGACTTGTTTACATTATTGATTCTCCTGATTGGAACATCAGGGCATGAAAACATGACTCAATTACATAATAGATACATCCCAGAATAAACATCGTGTTACAATACATAAGATACATAGATGAATACATTCCAAAGTTACAAATACATCAACAGGTACATCACAACAACCCTACTCATGATTAAATAATATATAATCCAAAATTAATTCATCATAATCAGTGCTGATTCCTCTAACAATAAATGATATCCAGTCAGAGAATAACAGGCCAACCCTATAAAGCAATGAATTATTCAAACTTCAAACTAGGGCTACAAAATTGTAAGTGCACTATGGATTAAAGCAGGTTAAAACTACTCAAGGGAACATGCTACTATAATGCAAGGAAAATCAAATCCAATTTACAAAGTATGAATAACTTGCCATGGCATCTACCGCAATTCCCTTTACCAAGCAATTTGGTCACTCACCTCACTCAAAATGTTTGGAAACAAATTCTTCTACAGGTATGAAGCCACACTGTCACCGAAATGACCGTAAAAAATAGCATATAAACCCAACTCATGGCCTTTGATCTGAGTAAACTCTGCAACATGATAGTCCTCCATAGGATGACTAGATTTTCCTTTCACTAGATTGAATCCATGGACAATTTTATTGGAACTTAGGTGGCTCCTACCTTTCCTAGAATTGCAAGAATAATTCCCTCCAGTCAACATCTACATAGAAACAAATATTTTTTTAACATACAAACAAGCACAAAATCAAAATAAACGACTACAAATAATTAAGTTGAAAAAATTAATGAGAGTCTCCAATGAATTTAAGTGCAGACTGGGCCACCATTTTTTCACAGTTAAAGAGTTCAACTCTTGTATTGAATTGAAAATATGGTCAGTGTCCTAAGGTTTTAGAGGTGGGAATATAATTAATATGTTTGACAATTTTTTTTCTTAACTAGCATTTCCATGCAAACATTTCCTTTTTTACCATTGAAAGGTGCATGTCCTTGTCAATGTAAAGTTAAGATTCAAAATGTTAGTTTCAGGATTGCATAAGAAGAGAAAGCCTATTTGAAATTGAATATATGTTGGGATGTGATCAAGTTAAGGAACTTGCAAAGATGATGATACAAGTTCAAAACCCAAGGGTCTTGCTTTCCATGAAAAGATGGTTGACCAAAGTATTTTGAGGTGTTGGTCAAGTTAATATGGCAACACTTGTTCTGTGATAATGTGGAGGTGCTGTTAAAAGGTGGCCCATGCTAATGTTGTCTTCAATGTGCATGGGAGTAGGTGCATTGGTCCTAGATGACTTTGACAAGACAAATACCTCTTAGCCACAACTTTTCTTTAGAAGGTAGCATGTTTGTAAAGCATATCTTGGAAGGAATTTTCTACACTCTTCAAAAACAAGGGCTGCCGCTTTAACAACCTTCATAAGATTAGAACTAAAATGGATGACATTTTCAAATAGACAGATGAACTTTTCCAAGAATCCATGGGATGAGTATTAGATATGTCAATAACATAAAGACTAGAAACATTCATCTCTAAAATATACAATAATGTCGAGACTGATTTATTATGCAGTGAAACAAAAGAGATCAAGAGAATCATTTGGAGAATATGAAAAGTTTAGGGCTCAAGCTTAACTCATTCCTATTTGAAATCCACATTCTACCCACAGCTTGAGAATCCTGTAACGGCCAGACAGTTGATTGTGACAATAACTAAATGTCGCACATGGTGCATTTTATTTATTGAAAATACCACAAAAGAATACAATCCATGGTCTGCCATTTATTTTCTACAACTTATTTTTCTATACCCAACACAAAAAGGAAAACTGTTTCCAGCTATAAGACACAATTCTCAATCCAAAGTTCAAGGATTTGACAAGCAAGACAACACTGACCTTTCAGGATTAAACCCTCCTAGCTTAGGTAAATTGTTCTAGGATCAACTCTTTATAGCTTAGGTAATACAACTCCCAAGGGTGCCCATATTACACCCCATACCATTTTGGAAGGATTTTCAAATATATTTAAAAAGCAATGATTTCAAATATTAAACAAGACAAATTCTTCCAGCTCTCCTTACAAAATTTCATGTTCTCAAATACCCATCTTACAGAAACAAAATTAATCAATAACTGGTCATCTAAAAGAGGAGATTTCTCAGATACCCATATTATAGAGACATAATTTTTCAATACCTAGACATCAAAAAAACAATAATTTTCAACACCCATCTTACAGATGGTTAATCTTAAGATACCCTTTTAACAACAAAAAAACCCAAGTTTTCAAATAAACTTCTTATTGAGAAGAAAATAATTAATACCCACCTTGGAATAAGCTCCAAAGAAGCAGTTCAACCCATCTATGCACATTTTACAAGCTTTTTCCCGCTTCTAATTGAGTACTTCACATCCTCCAAGCAGAACTCATTGCTCTCAGCCTTTATGGAGTGTCACTCCCAACCCAAAGATGCCCAATATCGCATCGATTCCCACCTTCAAAATTTCCAAAAGGAGCAAAAGAAATTGCTCATAACCCAAAAACATGAATCGGCTCATGAGGTGAACGAAAAGTAATTGAAAGTCATT
This sequence comes from Pseudotsuga menziesii, assembly GCA_001517045.1. NCBI lineage: Eukaryota > Viridiplantae > Streptophyta > Pinopsida > Pinales > Pinaceae > Pseudotsuga > Pseudotsuga menziesii. The sequence goes on along the minus strand of LPNX010773338.1, from coordinate 33,554 downwards.
CAACTTCCGAACCTCTATAGTCGGCATGACCAGATCATGTTACTGAATTACACTCAAATTCCAAGTTATGTGAGAATAATTTTGGACCTGAACTTATTCTTAATTTAAATGAAACATAGACGTCAAATAATGCATTATAAAGACTTTGAGGTGTATTCTTATGGACCCTTGTCTGTTGACTTTGATGCCTAATATTTTACACTCGGATGCCTTATAATATACTCATTGATCACTCATTATAATAGGCCTACAATGATCATTAGATATGAGTGATAAGTCCAAAACTTTAATGAAAATCCCAATGATAACGATATCCTTTGTTGTTGTATAAGATAAAATAAGTCTGTTGTTGTATAAGATAAAATAAGTTTAAGTAACACCAAAGGACAATGACACATCCTTGAGAGGAGTATCACAAGCTACCTAAAAAGGGCTAAGTGAACTTGGACTCAGTGACAAGTTTGAAAAAGACAATTTAAGAAAGGTAAGAAGAGGAATTATAAAGGATTGAGTGAAGTTGAATTTTGACCATGTTTGAGTTAGAAGGGATTATGAAATAGTGTTATTTTCATCTTTATGGAATATTAGTAAGGAAATGAGTAATTATATAACAATATTATTATGGATATGAACAAGTAGGTAGAAACAAAGATTTAAATAAATAAAGATAGGTTGAAACTTTAGGAAAATGAATATTGAAAAAAATATTTTAATTTAATATAAGATATTATTTTAGTTTGATATTATAGATTATTAATGAATTTAATTAATAAATTGAAGTATTTTAAGTCTAATAAAAATTAAATATGACCACGTTATAGGCTTGCTAAATAAAATAGTTGAGGTTATAAGCTAATAAAACTTGTTGTTAAACAAGGGGATACGAACAAACGCCCATCGCTAAAGCGATGTTATGGACTATGCATCGCTATAGCAATGATTGTCGAGGACATTTTCATTTTTTCCAAACTTTTAAATTATTTTTCCATGAAAAAATCGATTTTCACTTATTCATGGCAAACTGTCATGGGACTTTTGAGCCATATGTAGTAGTCCTTCTAGGGAAACACAGATCTTTTTATGAGGCCATGGTTACTAGAATTCAATCCAACCACAATGTCATTCTCATCCATTCCATGGGTTGGATTACCGAATCTGATTGTCAATTTCTACGAGAGAGATTTTGAAGGAGGAAACTACATTGACAAATATTGTGGGCATGATAAAAGAAGGGTTCAAGAAGGCATGTTTACCTATGCTAGAATGTGTTGGAGATAGACCGAAGCAAGGGGTTGTCATAAATCACATGGAAAGGGTACAAAATATGCATAGATTGGATTAGGAAAATATAATATTCAGACATCGTTTGATGAGTTTGGTCACTTTGTGGAGACTTTAGTAAAATGTACAAATTCATTGCCAAATTTGTAATTTTTTTCATTGCCGGAGTGACAACTAAAAATGACCAAATAAATGACCAATTGTTATGTCGTCATGTTTAGTATACATATCCCGTGACCAAATTTGGTCATTTATCTTGGACGTTTTTAGTTGGTTTTTATCCTATGACCAAAAGTGGTCATCTATCTTGGTCATTTTTAACTAGCTCACTTAAATTTATCAATTTTGGTCATTTATCCCTTGAAAAAACTGTGGCGACCAAAAATTTTGGTCTCCTGGTCACGAATCTCTCATTTTCCACTAGTGGGATACATCTTTCACTATGCCATCCACCCTAGCATTATAGCAGGTTGTCCAGCCCACTGCTCCACCTGCCACCCCTGAGGACCAGCCGATTGCTCCACCTACCAGCCCCTAGGACTAGCCTGTTGTTTTCACGGTGAGATTGATTAGTTTATTAAAATATCGTGCAATATTAATGAAAATTAATGAAGGCAGTAAATTGTATGATTAATCTTACTGTTTAAATGTTGTAGGGTGGCATTGCCCAGAGACTTGGATCGCGGAGGAGGGTAGCCTGCTCACCACTTATGCTCTCATCTGAGGTGATCTATTTAAGATTTGAAATTGTAATTTTGATTTTTAAATTGTTTTTTATACTTGTATAATTTCCTGTAGGAGTTGACATTTGATTGTTGTCATTTTAGATCCCAACGGGAGGTGGCCGAAGCGGCCAAAAGAACTGAGCTTCCTCTAGCTCAAAGAAGAGGAAGATCAATTTTGGAGGTGCACCTGGGAGCTCCGAGGGTGGGTAGGAGGATTGAGAGACCCTCCTATGTACACTATCCATGATGTGGCATTTTGGCATGAGTTTCCATATTTTGTATAGGGCACGAGTTGCCATATTTTGTATAGGGAACGAGTTGCCATATTTTGTATATGACATGAGTTTCCATTGTATAGACATTGGGAACGATGTTCCATTTTTCACTACTATTGTATATGATTCAATATTTTTGTATATTAATATATCATTTTGCACTTTTCTATATTACTTTTCCTTTTATTACAGATTTGCACACATTATGTCGAATGCAGTAGTACTTTATAGTTGATGCACTTCCAATACTTATTGTTGATGAAGCCTAACTCATATTGAACCGACATACTAACACCTACAGTTGTATTCATTGTCCAAATTGCAATAGAAATCACTTGTTTTCCTTTGGTATTTACATACTAATTATTGTCTCATTTTGCAAGCTAGAAATTTATATTGGAATGATATTCTCTTACGATTTGATTGACTGGAAATTTCATAGTATTGATGAGCTGAGAATCATATTGAACATGAATGTTGTTCGCTTGCATTTGTTACATCTACTTGCCAAACATTGATTTTGATAAATTTGGGAATTCATATCATTTGAAGACGAAGTTGACATTGCTTACTCTCATTGAATACATACATATTTGTTATGCTATTGTCGAGCACTTGTAATTTTAATGATCTATTGTACTTATTTCAATTTTAACAATTTAAGGGTTAGCATGCATAACCTAGGGTTTAGAATGAATGAGGAAACCCTAACCCTAACTGAAGTTTAAAGGTTAGCATGCATAACCTAGGATTTATAATCAATGAGGAAACCTTGACCCAAACGATGTTTTGGGGTTAGCATGCATAACCTAGGGTTTAGAATCAATAATGAAACCCTAAACCTAAGAGGGAAACCCTAACAACAACCCTACCTAACCATCTCTTGTGGCCTCTTAGAAAGCACCTTTTTGTTTGTATATTAGCGTGCCTATGATTGTAGTCATATGTTACATATTCTTTATAGACTAATCAAATGAAATAATTCAAATATTAAGCATGGATTACTTCACATAAGCTAGGGTTAGAGCTTCATGAGCACTCCTTTTATAAACCATAGTGAAATAAGTAAAATAGAGCTCATCTTCCACAACTAATACATTAAAAAATTATGGGATAGAGAGGCTCTATAATATCTCTGACTGTAATATCCATTTTGGACATCCCTAGAACACCACTAACTCATCCTAAGTTACCTTAAATTATTGATTGTAATGTCCTATTTAGGGCAACCCTAATAGCCTTCTTACCCACCTATCATAGCATAAGGTCACTTCCGTGCCTTCCTATCTTACCCACTCACTAACGTCTCACCTCAAATTTGTCCATACCCAATTTAAAGTGGCACAAAGACACCCTAAAGGGACTGTATCTAAACAATCATTCCCAACCATACTTAAACAAATTTGACAGTGATATATAAACATCCATAACTTGCAAAATACAAGAAAATGCCTTGAATTGCTTGCAAGTCATTGTGTTATCAAAAGACAAGTGAATATACTTGTCATGATTCCTACATGACTGGAAATTACATCTTGGATTGTCATAAGACATTTTACTTGACTTGAAATTTGATTTGGTTTCAGAGTCCCATTGGCTTGGAAACTTGGCACTTATAAAAAAATTTATCACTGATGTTTACTTAAATGATTGTACATTTGTCTTGACAAGCTAAAAAGTGAAATATAGGACTGTCATAATGCTAAATGCTTGGCTGGAAACACTTTTGTTTTGAAAGTACCTTTCACTAATTCAAAGTTCCATTTCAACTCGTTTTTATCATTAGTACTTGCATTTGGGATTGTACACTCATTTTGGCAAGCTGGAAATTAGTGTTTTGGAATGTCATAATCATTTTGACTTGGATGGAAATCATTCTTAGTTTGAGAGTCCTATCTTCATGAAAAGTGGATTGATTGGGATCTTTGTCAATGTATGTCAGTTGCAAAAGAGGTTGACTTTGTACGATATGATGATAACACCCCATCAACACCACTAACATGCTTCAACCACATGCATAATTGAAAGGAAAATTACATCCAATGTAGTTCATGAAACCCTAGATATGTTGTAGTGCAGGTGTATATCTTCTAGGTATATGGTTCTACTAGTTTCTAGTTAAGTGAGACTAACAAATCTAATCAGTTCATAAACCCTAGTTTGTAGTTCTATGTCTAAATATGTGAACCCTAGATTTTAAGTTTGTGGTTTCTAGTTCAATAAACCCTAGCCTTATTGACATTTGTTCTTATAGTTTAGGTATATGGTCTAAGTATTTGTAATCCTTATGTTTTAGGTGTGTGGTTTGTAGTTCATGAAACCCTACTTTTTTTCTATTTATGCATGTAGCTTACGTAGGTTGTTTAAGTATTTCTACATAAGTGAGACTAACATAGCACATGATATCTATGTATGTGAATTTCTACTTTATAAAACCCTAGTTTGTAGTTATATGTGTAAATTTATAAACCCTAGTTTTTAGGTTTATGGTTTGTAATTCGTGAAACCCTATTTTTTTCTATTTTCTCTTGTAGCTTAGGTATATGGTCTAAGTGGTTCTACATAAGAGAAACTAAAATAACATAGAAGAAAAAGCACATGTGAGGAGGTCCAAGACATAAAATTGTTCTTCCTTGGCAAATAAAAAATGAAACAAGTTCATGAATATGTGTCTTCTATAAAAGATACATCATCCCTATTTATCCTTCATTTGGTAGCGACATGTTCTCTTTGGGTGTACAGTAATGGTTTGAAGGGTTGTTTCGCTAGCAATTTCCTTTTATTTCAAAGGATTTTCCTTAGTCATCATCTTGATGGCCTACACAAGTGCATGATGACCTATCCAAAGGTTTTCACTTAGGATAACTAATAAAATAAACACCATTAAAGTTTACTTAAAAAATCCAACCCAAAATTATCTCAAATTAGCATGCCTAACCAATGCTAGAATCTACCCACTCATAAAGATAATATAAGCTAAAATTCAAATCTCCAAGTACACAATATTTGGACAATTGAAACAGTTCTTATATATATGTATATATATGATATGTTTGTATATATATTTGGAAACCATAACCGATGCTAGCTCCAAACTATCATTGTTTTCATTAAGGTATCCACACTATAATTTTTCCCTTGTTAGGGTTTATAAACCCTGATCCTCTCTCATCATAGAAGCGCATGGCCTTTCAGAGAAGTCTAGCACCAGTTTCAATGCCAACATGTCTATCCTAGGATGATTCCTCAAACCCTAGGTCTTTCAATATTGCATCAAAACAAGCACCAATACTTCCATGGAAAATCAACTAAACTTAAAAAAATATTCTTCCAAGGCATCAAAAGAATCTCAAGGCTTATCAAGTTAAGTTTTCCATGGTCTTTCCCTAACCTCCATGTATCACACAAGAGCAAGATTGCAATATCACCAAAGATGTTTTCTCTTTTCTTTGTATCTTTTATAAGGTTGGAACCCTAATTCTACCTACTTTTCCTTCACAACAGGAGCTACAGAATCTACAAGACAACCATTAATTCCTCTATTATTATATCTCCTTCTCCAAGGTTTACTTACATATATAAACCCTAGTGTCCTCATGCATATCCAAGTTTCCTCATGTAATACATTCCTCCTCTAGTTGTGTACAGCATCTTCTTGTTCCCAATGCTCCTCGACATGTGTGTCAGAGGTGGTTACAATGCTCCAATGCTTATCCTCAATATGTGTTCCAAGGTAGTTACTATGCTCATTTGCTTCTCCTCAACATGTGTGTGAAGGTGGTCACTATGGTCCAATATTTCGCTTATTGTCATCCTAATATCACAAGGAAACCCAAAAAAATAAACCCTAGTCCAAGTGTACGTTAACACCATGAAGATACATCCTTTAGGGAACTCTTTACGAGCATATAACATATCTAGAATCTCTTGTTACAACAAATTACAACATCAATAAATCTACTCTTTTATTTTCAAGATATATGTTTAAAAAACTATTTTCAAGATATGTGTTAAATCACTTAACAAATTCAACCCAAATTTTTTCTAAATTAGAATTCATAACCAATGTTAGAATATACCTGATCATTAAGATAATATAAGTTGAAATTTAAATCTGCAAGTACACAATATTTGGACAACATTGGAGGAAACTGAGAAAAACCATAGTTTACAAAATCGATGCACAATGAACTCATTGGGAAATGCAAATGCAATGGATAGGTCCCACTAAAGGTAATGGAATTCCAGGAGACCAACGGAGTCAATGGCTCATCGATCCGACCTCTAGTTGTCGAGTTATGTTGAGTTGAAAGTCGCATGAAAATGTCGTTCAGGGACACTGAGCCACTCTCGGTCCAAGAGCAAAAAAACAAACAAAGAAACAAGATTACATGTTGTTGGATCCAACAAGTGTGTATGGAAAATTCTGATATGGAAACACTACCAAGACTTGCACAGTGGATAGTTTTGCAGAGTTGACCCACCAATGCGAGAGTTGCATTGAAGGAAACTAAGCAAAACCCTAGTTTATGAAATCGATGCACAATGAACTCATTGGGGCATGAAAACATGGTGGAGAGGGCCCATTAGAGGTAATGGCATGCTAGGAGACCAACGGAGTTGACATCTCCTTGATCCAACCTTCGTTTGTCGAGTTATGTTGAGTTGAAAATCGCATGAAAATGTCGTTCAGGGACACTTGGTCACTCTCATTCCGGGAGAAAAAAAAAAAATAGAGAAGAAAGATTGCATTCTGTTGGCTTAGAAAAGTGTGTATGGCCAATGTCGATATGGAAACACTGCCAATACTGGCACGGTGGAGGGTTTTGCAGAGTTGACCCACCAATACGAGAGTTGCATTGGAGGAAACTGAGCAAAGCCCTAGTTTACAAAACCGATGCACAATGAAATCACTAGGCCATGGAAACATGATGGAGAGGTCCCACTGGAGGTAATTGCATTACAAGAGACCAAAAGAGTCAACGGCTCGTCGATCCGACCTCCGTTTGTCGAGTTATGTCAAGTTGAAAGTTGCAAGAAAATGTCATTCACGGACACTTGGTCACTCTTATTTCAGGAGCGAAAAAACAAACGAAGCAGCAAGATTGCATGCCATTGGCTTTGACAAGTGTGTATGGCCAATGCCTATATGGAAACACTACCAATACTAGCACGATGGAGGGTTTTGCAGAGTTGACCCACCAATGCGAGAGTTGCATTGAAGGAAACTGAGGAAAACCCTAGTTTACGAAATCAAAGCACAATGAACTCACTGGGCCAGGAAAATGTGGTAGAGAGGGCCCACTAGAGGTATTGGCAAGCTAGGAGACCAACGGAGACAATGGCTAGTCGATCCGACCTCTAGTTGTTGATTTATGTCTAGTTGAAAGTCGCATAAAAATGTCATTGAGGGACACTTGGTCACTCTTAGTTTGGAAGCGAAAAACCAAACATACTAGAAAGATTGCATGTCGTTGGATCCTAAAATTGTGTATGTCCATTGTCAATATGGAAACACTACCAAGACTGGCATGGTGGAGGGTTTCGCAGAGTTGACCCACCAATGCAAGAGTTGCATTGAAGGAAATTGAGCAAAAATCTGGTTTATGAAACTGATGCATAATGAACTCACTGGGCCATGCAAACATGGTGGAAAGGGCCCACTATAGGTAATGGCATGCCACAAGACCAATGGAGTTCGATGGCTCGCCATCTGACCTTCATTTTCCTAGTTATGTCGAGTTGAAAGTTGCATGAAAATGGGGTCCATGCAACCTTAGAAACGGTGCACCGACCCTGCAAAACCTTGTGCCGAGTGGCCTGGGGTGGCTTTCCCATGGAGGCCATGCCAAACACACCTACAGGAGCTGACGAAATTGAAAATTTCTTCCCGGTTTGGTTTTTGGACCCTGACCTTGACTTGGCCAAGCATCCTTGAACAACTTTTGCAGGCTTACTACAACTCACCATAGAACATTCATCAGGGATCCGATGGATAAACCATTGGTTCCATTAGGATTGTGGCATAACATTATGGCCAAGGTGGCCTTCCACCCAATTTCGCATAGCCCAAGCATGCCTTCAGACTAGATTTTGAAAACTAGGGTTTCGCCCCAATGGGGTCCATGCAATCCTTGTAACAGTGCACCTGCCCTACAAAACCCTATGCTAGGCAGTCGTGGGTGGCATGCCCATGGTGACCATGCCTAAACACACTTGCAAGAGCTGACGGATTTGGAAATCATTGCAAGGTTTGGTATGGGGACCTCGACCTTGAATTGGCCCAGGCGTCCCTGAATGGCTTTTGCAGGTCTACTGCAACTCACCATAGAACATTGACTGAGGATCTGATGGATGAACTATCAATTTTGTTGGGATCGTGGCATGGGATTATGGCTAGGGTGTCCTTCCCCCCAACTTTGCATGTCCCAGGCATGCCTCTAGGATAGATGATGCAAGCTAGGGTTTCACCCAAGTGGAGTGTAAACACAATTAACCAATCTCATTCAATATAGCCATTTGGATCCTCTATGTTGCTAATTTTCTCCACCAATATCTCATGCTCTGAATGAGGCAAGAAGTAATGTACCTTGGTTGAGTTCTTGTTTGACATTGTCTATAGATGGATGTTCATGCCAACAATCAAGTTTGTGAAGTGATAGATCATAGAACCTGGTTTGTAATCCATGAATACATTCCCACTAGTTCTTCTTGATTTCCCATATAGTGTAAGATATTCACCCTCAACCACCATTGATCCAATAGAAAATTCATTGCCTTCATCATCATTCAATGATTCGTTCAGGATTTACTTACCTCAAATGCATCATGCCACCCAATAATGCGTGCCCCATTCATTGTCTTTCATGGAAACAACTGCATATATGTGTCCTGGTTCTACAAGATCTGAGATATGGTCGTAGTCTATCGAAATTGCTGACTGACCCTCCTCTAAGTGGTTTGTTTCACCAACTACACATGGGTCTACTGTAAGTGACACACGATCGCAATCATCAACCCAATCCATGCATTCACATTCACCACTGCTACAATGGCTGCAAAAGAAAGCAAGTTTCCACATCCATATTTCAAATAGGGGGTTGTTTGATATTCAAACCGAATGAAATCCATGTGTTCCTTGTACTATGCTGCAACTATAGGAGTGGGATAGATCTATGAAAACCACATGCCAATAATTCTGGACTGGCCTTCCTACCCCTGTTGATTTATGTTGCACTTTAGTTCAGTCTGACATTGTTGCAGAGCACCATTTAACTATGGACTTTGCATCTTTGATATGGGGGTTTCTAGTAAACCTCATCTCCTCCCTTTGTAGTGCAGTCTTGATGCATGCACTGGCCTCATCATGCTCACCTTTGTCATTCCCAGTCTCAAATTAGTTCCATATATGTGGCACACTATAAATCATATGTAACATACTCATTCATTGGATGACTCTGGCATTTTTGAACTAGCCCGCACAACCATCTGACCATATCCAATGCTTATCCATCTGTATATCTCCCTGCTTTAACTGATCATAGAAAATTCGAAAACAATGTTGCACATAATGCAGATCATGGCATATGTCATCACTTATGTAAAAGTTTGTCTCCTTCTGTATTATCCTGTTGTTAATGCTGCTCTAAGGGCCATGCCTATACATAATATGTACCATGATGATGACTTGGTCGGAATGGTAGTATTGACTTTGAATTTCATTTCATGGCTAAAGGGTGTAGTTTTCTGCACAATATGGTCCCGATGGGAAAGTTATCCCTACATTTTCTGTACTGCTCATCCTACCATCGTGCTACATGCACATGTTGAACATACTGCTCAGTTTTCTTGTAGAACTCCATCAAAAAATCACATACCCATACCTATTGCCATTAAAACAAGGGTCGTATTAGAATGTGACCTTTAAAGAATGTATATGTAGAAACTAAACATGTAAGAGGAAAAACATGTAATAATCATTTTCACCTGTGACTTCACCAATGCAATATTTTTACTTTCCTTTACACTATCTGATTGATAGGTTACGTACTTGAAGCTCTGCATCTCCATGCTCATATCAAGCTAAATTGATGCTCATCGCTTCCATGAATGCAATGGTTCAAAAGAGAAAACCCACTGAACTTGGAACAATTACCATATAGACATGATTTTCCATAGTATTTTTGTCCTTCATGCCTTGGACACATGATGATAAGGATAAAATCTCTCGATGCATTCGGTGGTATTACAGATTCATTACAGCCCTGCTCAAGGTTAGTATGCAAATCACAAAATATATGTTTATACATGTCATAAAATATTCATATTCTATATGGTATCTACAACATGATCTATTTCAATCAATGCATATATGAACGTACCATGGTTTACCTTTATCAAAGGACCTTTGGCCCAGGTTCAATTGAGTGTGCTCATTCCTGAACCTCTCATAGAGTTCAGTCTGTGTTGTGTCAAGGAATTGTTTGACATGGGGTTCACGTTTAGTAGAACCTTTTCTCAGATTTAGCACATCTCTTTAGTTAGATGAAGGTCTGGTACGATCATGCCAGAACTTTTGTACCAAGTCCTTAACAACATCAATTAGCTTCATATCTAGATGAGGCAACCTACCAACAAAATCCCAACAATTTTTTCCACCTGGAGTTTGAATATTTTCTCTTATAACATAGTACTTCTTAACTGTTTTTCTATTTAATTTAAGTATGTGAGAAGTGTGTGAAAGGAGGCGACGTTGTCATGTGTAATTTCTTACAACTAATTCTAATAACACATGACGAGCCGTACAAAGATATTTAGTATGAGACATCTTCCCAATCGCATTAAAAGTAGATTGGATATTTCTAACAATATGTTTGTTATCCTCTGAACTTTTAACCATCTTTATGCCCATAATTCTCTTAACAACAACTAAACAATTTGACTTTAACAAACATAGTAATAATTGGCATTTACCTGCATCACCTTTGGATTCAAAATATTCCTTCATTAATTTGCTACATTGCCAATCGATACTGCGTTTGGGAAACTTACCTTCAAGGCATGACAGATAACTTTCATCCACATGGATACATCTAGGAGTCATTTTTCTTGCAGTAGACAGTCAATTTAGGGAAGGTGGACATGAGCTATGAATCTTGAGGCTTCTTTGTTGTGGTGCTTCATTCACATGTCGGTCCATATTGGCAGTGTGCTCGACATGGTTGTGGTCTTGTTGGAGAGATTGCAAATTAATCATTGCTCATAGGTCCAACTCTTGATACTCAGCATCTCTCAATATACCTATGTCTTCAAGAGCTTCAACATGGCTCATTGATGGATTGTTGGTTGGAGACTATGTTGACATTGGAATTGGAGTTGGGTCCATTGGATGCAACCAATTCACACATGGTTCTGAAGTAGAGGTTGTCATGTCATCAACTCTATTAGGATCGGTTGCAATATCAGTGGAAATGTCTGGACCATGTCTCACTCTCTCCATTTCCAACCTGGCCTTTTCTCTTACCTCATTTTCCTTTTCAATGGGCATATTCCTTCTAGTTATTCTTGCTTTGTTACATGAGTTTCCCATATCCAAGAGTTTCTCTATCAAAACTATGAGGTCTACCCATGCATAAGAAGAAACAAATAAGGTATTAGTTCCATTTTACAAGAAACGTGATGTGTTCTAACATAATTAACTAAATTACAGATATGTTAGTATGGTAATTATTGGCATTGATACATAAATATTGATTAAAGGTTTCTCTTTATGTTTGAACTAAAGTTTCATTTCTATACTCTATTTGAGTCAAGTAAAGAGAGTCAAGTTTGCAGGTATTATAGCTATAGGATTATGACTTCCTTTGTGTTCAAAAAGTATTGGAAGTCAAAAGAATATGAGTGAAATATTCTTCATTTCCAACACCTCCGGACGAGATGACATTACACGTAATATGCCACATTAGTTGTGAGGGAAGACACAAGTTGGTGTTTGGATGTCTTGGGAATAAATTGAATAAAGTGCACTCATTAAGTTACAAGTTAACTATTAAGAGAACAAATTGACTAATTATACAATGAGGAGGTTGCAAATCCTTCGAAAAAGGAGAAATCATTGAGGTAGAGGCATCCCTATCAAGTTCAATGGCATGTTATGATAAATCTATCATGAAGAGGAGAGCATGGACACATTGGTCAACTATTCAATATGGACCCTCTCCCATGATTGCTTCCAAGGTTTTTATACAAATTGAAGAGTCTCAATAGAGAACCTCATCTATTCCATCCTTATGCGAAATCAAAATATATTCATGTGTGAATGATTATTGGTCTACATTCCATACTTCATCTTGTATAGAGAATATGGACAACTTGGTGAACTATTCAATATGGACCCTCTCCCATGATTACTTCAAAGGTTTTTTTTTTTAATTAAAGAGTCTCAAGAGATAACTTCATCTATGCCACCATTGTGTGAAATCAAAATATATTCATGTGCAAATGTAAATTAGTTAACATTGCATACTTCATCTTGTATGGAAAATATGAGACTTGTTTAGATGTGAAGTTGGGAATTCTTCTTCTGAAATTAAATGTTGTCTATGAGAGATATTTTAGTTGTAGGCATATGATAAACATAAATCAAAGAAATGATCTAAAAGCTTCTGAATGAAAATGATTATTTACAATTCACCATACCTATTCAAAATGATATCTTCTTGCAATGAAATCTTGTAGTTTGAATGTATCCACTAACTTCCAAGACCACTGAATATGTTTGTTAGATTCCAAGAGTTATCTTCTATCGAATAGATCAAAGAGTGATGATTGAGTGTGAGCCAAACTGTAGAGTTCAGGAGCACAAAATGGACGAACAGTTGTAGAAAACTTGTGAAAATTGGTAGCAATCCTGAGAATCCAGATCTCTTTTCTTTTAACTAGTAACAGGTGCGTGCATGCATATTTGAGCACACACACACATGTATAATAGCGCGGGAACATTAATGTGTACGTTCAACGAGACGTGTGCGTGATCCCACCTAACATTTACAGCATTTACTCACTAACATTTATCCCATTTAATAACTAACGTTCTTCAACAACATCTTGGTATTCACACATGTACAAGTATTTTTACAATATAGTCTTCACCACTGCTTTCTTCTTAGTCCCATGGGTGCCATTATGAGGTCTTAGTCTCCTTACCTGTGGCTAGTTGAGGGTAAGGAAGGCATCCGAGCACTGACCAACATCACCATCATAATCATCATCATAGTCATCATCATCGCAATCATCATCATAATCATCGTAATCATAGTCATCATCATCATCATCATCATTGTCATCATCCTCAAATCAAGATTGGAATGGTTTCTTGTTATATATAAATAACGAGATTGATAAATCTCTGTTAATAAGTCATTAATTGTGTACTCAGAAAAATGCAGTGAGTGCTTGTGCAAGCTGACACGTCAAAATCCTGGATGCGAGTTCCATAAGTAATTGAAATTGATAGCTACTATCAAGAAAGAAGAAAGCATATGGCTCTGTGGACTCTACAAAATCCTTTGTCTTTCAAATTTTATAGATGTGATTTCAGAGGGGGCACGATGTATGGAGTATCAAATGGCTTACTATAAATACTAATTACTAAATATTGAAAACAGGCGAAATCTCATTACTAAATCTTGAAAACCGTCGAAATATTTTATACACATATAAACACTCATTACACTAATGGCCACACTTGTTTGAATATTTCTGGTACCATATGATTTGTTCTATTTTATGGACTATACATTTACAGACATCGATGAACAACCGTCACCTGAAAAGAAACTCACAAGTCATGGCCACTACAGTATTGGAATTTTAATCACCCCCATTACTTTGAAAACACCCTTTTGACATCACTTGTATAATAAATTCATCATCATCGTCATCATCATCGTCATCCTCCTCCTCCTCCTCCTCCTCCTCCTCCTCCTCATCATCATCATCATCATCCTCATCCTCATCATCATTATCATCATCATAGTCATCATCCTCCTCATATTCATCATCATCATCATCATTTTCATCATCGTCATCATCATTATCATCACCATCATAGTCATCATCATCTTCATCATCGTACTCATCATCATAATCATTGTCATCATATTCATACTATTTGTGATCATCATCACCATCGTCATCGTCATCGTCATCATCGTCATTGTGATCACCATCATCATCATCATCATAGTCATCATCATCATTGTTCATCATCATCATCATGGTCATCATCATCATCGTCATCATCATTAACATTATCATCCTCATCATCATTATCATCATCATCATCATGGTCATCATCATCATCATCATCCTCGTCATCATCATCACAGTCATCATCCTCATCATCCTCCTCCTCCTCCTCATCATTCCATTGCAAATGCTTGAAAATAAAATCAAAGTAAAGTTTCAACTAAACATATCATCATCATCATCATCATTGTCGTCATCATCCTCATCCTCATCATCGTCATCATCATCATCATCACCATCATTGTTAATCATCATTGTCATCGTCATCATCATCGTCATCATCATCATCCTCATCCTCATCATCATCATCATAGTGATCATCCTCATCATCATCATTGTCATCATCATCACCATCATCATCATCCTCATCATCATCATCATCGTTGTCATCAACATCATCATCCTCATCATCGTAATCATCATAATCATTGTCATCATAGTCATAGTCATCATGATAATCATCATCATCATCATCATCACCATCATTGCCATAGTCATCATCCTCATCGTCGTCATTGTCATCATCCTTATAATCATCATCACCATCATCATCATCATCATCATCATCATTGTTCCTCATCATCATCATCATCATCATCATTTGCATCATCATCATCATCATCACCATCATCGTTCATCATCATAGTCAGCATCATCCTCATCATCATCATCGTCATCGTCATCAACATCATCATCCTCGTCATCATAATCATCATAATCATCATCATCATAGTCATAGTCATCGTGATCATCATCATCATCTTCATCATTGTTCATCATCATCGCCATCGCCATCATCATCATCCTCATCCTAATCATCATCATCATAGTCATCATCCTCATCATCATCATCATTGTCATCATCCTCCTCCTCGTCATCATCATTGTTCATCATCATCATTCCATTGCAAATTCTTGAAAATAATTTAATCAAAGCAAAGTTTCAACTAAACCTATCATCATCATCATCATCATCATCATCACCATCATTTTTCATCATCATTGTCATCGTCGTCATCATCGTCATCGTCATCGTCATCATCATCATCATCCTCATCCTTGACATCATCATCATCACCCTCATCCTTGACATTATGATCATTTTCAATGATCCTCATCATCATCATCACCATCATTGTTCATCATCATCGTCGTCGTCGTCATCATCATCATCATTGTCATCCTCCTCCTCCTCCTCATCATCATCATTGTTCATCATCATTGTCATGGTCATCATCATCATTCCATTGAAAATGCTTGAAAATAAAATCAAAGCAAAGTTTCAACTAAACCTATCATCATCATCATCATTCTTCCTCATCATCGTCGTCGTCATCATCATCATCATCACCATCGTCGTCATCATCATCATCATCATACTCATCCTCATCATCACCATCATAGTCATCATCCTCATCATCATCATTGTCATCATCCTCAACATCATCATCACCATCATTGTTCATCATCGTCGTCATCGTCATCCTCATCATCATCCTCATCATCATCTTCATCCTCATCATCCTCATCCTCATCCTCATCCTCATCATCATAGCCATCCTCCTCTTCCTCCTCCTCCTCCTCATCATCATCATAGTCATCATCCTCATCATAATCATTGTCATCATCATCATCATTATCATCACCATCATAGTCATCATCATCGTCATCGTCATCCTCATCATCATAGTCAGCATCCTCGTCATCATCATTGTTCATCATCATCGTCATGGTCATCATCATCATGGTCATCATCATCGTCGTCATCATCATCAAAATCATCATCCTCATCATCATAATCATCATCATCATCATCATCATTTTCATCATAGTCATAGTCATTGTGATCATCATCATCATCATCATCGTCGTCATTGTCATCATCATCATCATCGCTATCATCATCATCATCATTATCATCATAGTCATCATCCTCATCATCATCATTGTCATCCTCCTCCTCCTCCTCATCACCATTCCATTGCAAATGCTTGAAAATAAAATCAAAACAAATTTTTAACTTAACAGATGCGCGCACGCGTCTTTAACGTGTACGCACTTGGAAGCGTGAGCACACTTATAGTGTGTGTGCGTTACATTTTAAACTATGTGCACGCATGATTTAAATTTAGAATTTTGGCGGGCACCTTTTTTCCAATCTACGTGGTGGATGACTTGGCTGCTTTGGTTTTAGGTTCGAGTTGCCAAACCAAGTGGTTTGGACTGTCTCATGACATAAAACATGTTTTGTACCACTTCTCCTATTTCGTGCATGATTTTTCATATGCCACGCTTGTCCACTACTAATGAAAATTCACACACACTTGTGTAACTATGTCTGTAGATTCTGAATATGTAATTTTTATTTAAATCTATTATCTTTTTCTATTTTTTATTTAATTTTAAATGGACTAACATCAATCTAACACAAAAGGTAGGCTATTTTCTTTAGCTATAACTTTTGATTGGCTTGCCTATTTAGAAAATGTAAAAGAACCCCACAAGAAGACATAAAGACCTACATCCACAAAATAAATATCATTCACTAACTATGTTAAGACCAAGATGTCGTGGACCAACGCTCAAACTTGTCATTTTAGGGCGTCACTGACTTCCTTAATATATATATATATATATATATATGGAAAAATAATGCTGCACTAGAAACACCTGTTATCTACAACTCTCTATAATGTTTTTCACAAAATTCCACCATTTGCATACCAAACGAGTGGACCAACACAAACATATTCATTATTTTGTGGGAAAAAAATAACATACCAACCTTAGAAGAACCTCGTTTTTTGGGTTTTATGCTTAATTTCCATAAATAAAAGTTATATATTCTGGAAGGTAATCCGATTGTCCATGTTTCATATTCCTACGCCATATTCCTAAAAGTTGTGTAGGTACCTCTAATATTGATTTTTGACGTTCAAATTTCTGTTTTTCTAGAAGTCCATTGCAACGAACGCATCATAAGTGACTAGCATTAGCTTGCACTAGCCCATATGTAACATTATAGTTCTTCCTTTCATGTAGTCTAAAATAATCTTCCTTCACATGTATTATGTGCTTGCAATAATTCTAGAAAGAGACATTCTCATCCATCCATTATAGAATTTAAATCAATTTTCTATTTTACAATCCCACTAAATTACTTCTTTAGCATGGCGTACTTTGCAACAATATTATTTCCTTATATAGGATTAGAGATATCAATGTTGTAATCATTCCTCCTATTATTGAAATCATTTGATAATTTTTTCTTACATCAAACATATTCTAGCCATGAATATTTAACATATCCAGTTTTTTTTAATTGGTCTGATCAAGTCTCTAATGAACCTTTTGACCAACTTTGATTCTCCATCCATCAATCTAATATGAATGGTGTAATGATTAAATTATTGGATGTTATAAGAATAAATGGGTAGATTGGACTTCCATCATAAGCATTGAAACAATTATTATTTCTCCTTTCAATAACTAACAATAATAAAAATTTCTTTAACAATGATTTTTAACTCAGTCCATATCATGGCTTGTATGTGTGTGTGTTTGCTTATCATGTTTCCTAGTCCACTCTTAGCCATTCGATCTATATAAAGAAATTATATACCTAAGTTCCAGAAATTGGCATCTAAGTTAGAAAAGAAAAGCACATCTTTATACATAGAGTGTATCTTTGTTAGAGTATCCTAGAAGGTTGACTTTGACCCTTTAGACAACTTCAAATATCAACAAAGGTTTTGAGTAACCATCAACCACAATATTTGGGAAGTGTACTATAGTACCTGGTAGTAGTAACTGCTAGTATGCGTATGAGGAGGCATGATCCACCATCTCTCTACATCAATAGATTCCCATCGTGTATTAAGAAGGGGGCTTACCTCGTGTACGAATTCATGTCACTCATGAAGAAGAGAGTAAAACCTCCAAAAATCATACTAGACCAAGGTGTGCTCATGCTCTAAGTTTTAATTTAATATATCTTCTGTATGAATGGGAGACGCAGTATGTCTTAAAGAAATATGTTTGGAAATTTTGGTAATACAGGGTACTAATGCACCTTGAGTATCCTTCATCATTTAAGAAATGTACTTTCCATTAAAATGTATGTTCTTGTAGTGGGTTAATAACTCTATCTTGTTCTTAAGATTGAATGAACAGATCCTAACTTGACATTATAAAGGTTGATATTGGTCATCCATATTCTACCTAACTTGACATTGTAAAAGTTGTTATTGGTCATCCATATTTTACAATCCGATGAACATTCCCTTTTACTAATGAGTTATTTCATTCTAATTATCCTCGTCATATATATATATATATTAATTTTTTGGTATAAATGAAAATGCTTATTAAATCATGCTAACAAACAATTAATCTTCAGTGTTTATAAATGTATTCATTTATTTAAATTTAAATTTAGATAAATAAAGCACTAAACCATGGAAAAGAAAAATATGGATTTGTTTCATAGAAATAATGCCTAATCACTTGTTTATAAAATGAGTGAATATTGTATCATTGTTATTCAACTTAATAATAAGTCCTACTAACGTTGGGTGAAAAGTAAGAGTTTCAATGTTTTAAGTGTTGAATATTGTAACTTCAAAGGATATTCTAAATGTATTTTACTGATGTAACCCAAGGGAGATGTTATTATTCCTCCAGCAGAGTGTTACTTTTGTAATTGGTCATCATAGAGTCATGAGGTAAATTCTCTAGTCAGGTCAATAGTACTTTAATGAATATAATATAATATTGTATTGAGTCTTCCTAAGTGAAGTCGGCCTACTTAGTTAAGTGGGGCCGACTTGTTAGGTTAAAATTCAAGTGGCGAAAAGAGTATAAATAGAGGAGATGTGTTCCTCATTTGAACACACACCTACTTGTGTACATCACATAGGAGAGAGAAAGAGAGATATCTACTGGAGGGAGGCACACCTGTCTGGGGTCTTGTCTTGTACTTTTTTTACATCTTATACAGAGGAAGTTTTGCTGGGTTTTCTTGCCCGTGAGGGTTTCCCAGGATAAATCTTTGTGTTCTTTTGTGTGGTTGTGCTTGTCTATCTTTCAGTGGTCCTTTTGATTATGATTATGCTAGTATGATGCTAAATGTTATAAGATCTCATATATAACCATTAAAAACTTAACATTAGGACCTTCCTTTTTAATCTTAGAAAACTTTCTTGTATTAATTGTTGTGTGTGTGTGTGTGTGTGTGTGTGTGTGTGTGTGTGTGTATACATATATTTACAAGCATTTTGTAATTTTAATTTTCTGTATAGGAAAACATCACCTTATTTATTTATATTTGAGAGGAAGTACACTCAACTCAGCTTGATCAAAATGATCATACAATTTATGTGCTTCTACAATTGAAATAATGTTTATATGTCAAAGCTAAGTTTAATCCACTTAGCTACATTTTTATGAATCCTTATATTCACTACTAATTTCCCAAAATCCATGGCATGAGCTTGGAAGGAAAATATAATACCATAAATTTTAAAAATTACTATAGATGAATCCAACCCATTAGTGTCACATAGTCAATCGCTCTCTCTCTCTCTCTCTCACACACACACACACACAACATATATGGAAGTATCATGTATATACATATATATAATGGTATATATCCTAACATATATACTATATATAAACATAGAGTTTAGTCGTCCACATATATGTTGTATTAGTATATTAGATGTATTTATTATGTATATGTATATATAGTCAATAAATGACATATACACGATCGTATATATCAACTTATATTTGAATTTGAATTTAAACTTGACAAATTTACCATCCCATCAATATAATGATGCAATGCTGCTAATAGGTGGGGTTGAAGGTGCTATTGGAGGATTCATTGTCAAAAATTGGGGAGGGAGCATATGGTGGAAAAGAGAAAAATCCTCAATCCATAGATGGCCATACCTCATGTCATGGATGCTCTGACCCCTAACAAACTCCAGGTCACAATTCATGTTAGGTAGAGTTCTTGAGTTCATATTTCCTTTTGAGACATAGTTTCTATTGGTTAGATTTCCTTTGGGTCAGATTTCATGACGTCATAGTTCCTTTGTTCATAGATCCCGCTAGTTAGAGTTTCTAAGGTCATATAGTTCTTGTGATCATTAGTTCTTGTCATTCTAGTTAGAGATCCTAAGGTCATAGTTCTTGTTGGATAGAGTTCTCATGGGTCAAACTTGCTTAGGTCATAGTTCTTGTGGGTTTGGTTTCCTAAGCTCATAGTTTTTGTGTGTCTGGGTTCCAAAGGTCATAACTCATGTCGGTCATAGTTCTTGTTGGCTATAGTTCCTCTAGGTTAGAGTTCCTAAGGTCATAGTTCTCGTATGGGCCAGAGTTCCTGAAATCATAGCTTATATGGTCATAACTCTTGTCAGTCATAGTTCCTAAGGTCATACTTATTGTTGTTTAGAGTTCCTCTAGGTTAGAGATCATATGCTCATGGTTTCCATTGGTTAGAGTTCTTTTGGGTCAAAGCTCCTGAGATCATAGTTCCTATTGGTTGTTGATCATATTCTGCATGGTTCCTATTGGTTAGAGTTCCTCTGGGTGAGAGCCCTTAAAGTTATAGTTCCTATTGGCTAGAGCTCTTGTTGGGTTCCTATGCTTATAGGTCATAGTTCCAACGGGTGTAGGTTCTTGAGGTCCAGTAGGTTAGAGTTCCTAACTCCATAGTTTATGTTGGCTTAAGCTCTTGTTGGTCATAGTTTCAATTGGCTAGAGATCTTGTTTGTCATATTTCCTATAGGTCATATGAAATCACATTTAATAAGGATTCAAATGCTTTTAAAGATCATTGAATACCGTGATATAGATTAAACAAGATATGCTTGATAAACTTATATGTTTTTTCCATATTGAGTTATATTATATCAATAAAAAATCTATTTACTTATTAAATATTAAAATAGAATGATTTGACTCCATATTACAAAATAGATTGGTTTAATTAAAATATTCATGCATTTAATAATTTTAAATTGTTATTTTTAAAGTTATTTAATAATAATCAACAATTTAATTTTCCATATCAAATAAAAAGAATTAGATTTTAAAACAAATCAAATATAAAATATTAATACAATTACATAATAGCAAAAAATATAAATAAATATACTTAAAAATATATATATTTTATATATTATAATCTTTTCAACACAATTACTAAAAATCTATTTAACTTAATTCTAAAATCATTGGGTTTCATCATATAATTATAAAAAAAAATTCTATTCACATTACAAACTTTGTTTAATTCAATGAATAATCACATTTAAAAATATTAATATTTATAAATAAGTTATTATAAATAACAATTATAATTATAATTTTAAAATAATAATAATTATTATTATTTTTAATTATTATTAACTAATATATTTTATAAAATATTTTAAACATGAAATAACACATACCATTTTATATTATAACTATTTAATGAGAAGATATTATACTATCGTAATTCAAAATTTCAGACCGCGGCAGAACAATAAAGCCTGCTCGTACAACTGGCAGAGTTGACCGAATGATGGAGTTGGACCGAATTGTCATCGTTGCCTGAGAGCCTGCCGTCTGGCACGGGACGATTTCGCCGTTAGTCCGATAGCTTTAACAATTTTGCCGGTAAACCGTCGCCATCAAGGACAGGAAGGGGCTGCTGGGCCCTGTCTCTGTTTGGTTATTCTTCTACCCCATGCAGGGTTGGAATTTCAAATGACGGACACCCGTCAAAATTGCTGGTAACAAACAAAATCTGAAAAGTTCTTTTGTATTCTAAGCCCGATTTTGACGGTTTTGGTAAAATCTTATCTGTATTTGACGAGTAAATTGACCCATGATGGGCATTTACCCGTCAAATTCCATCCCTGGCCCCATGTACAATATTCTTTAACAATTTTGCCGGTAAACCGTCGCCATCAAGGACACGCAGGGGCTGCTGGGCAGTGGGCCCTGTCTCTG
The DNA here is from genome assembly GCA_001517045.1 of Pseudotsuga menziesii. Taxonomy (NCBI): domain Eukaryota; kingdom Viridiplantae; phylum Streptophyta; class Pinopsida; order Pinales; family Pinaceae; genus Pseudotsuga; species Pseudotsuga menziesii. The sequence goes on along the minus strand of LPNX010773338.1, from coordinate 10,954 downwards.
TTTGGTTATTCTTCTTCCCCATATACAATATTCTATTCCTGCATTTCATGTCTAATTTTTGGATGAAAATGAAAGTACATTGAAGTTCACGGGGGACTTTTAACATAGAACCATACAAAATGCATGTGAAAGCATTAATGGCCTTGTTGTGTCCAATTTTTTTTCTTTGAATTGGTTTAAATCTTATCCCTTATGTAAAGGAGTTTGTATTTTTTCTTAAATTGGTTTGTGAATCATATCAAACCATTTAAAGGAGTTGGAAAGGGAGTTATTTTTAATTATAGTATGTATAGTTTGCTTCTCTTTGGAATAGTTTGAACTTTTATTTTCTTCTTTGATCTCCTTTCTTTTAATTTTATTTTTATTTTTTTATTTCATTATTTTAAAAATAATGATAGAAAGGGAGTTATTTTTAATCATAGTATGTATAGTTTGTTTCCCTTTGAAATAGCTTGAACCTTTATTCTCTTTTTTGTTTCTTTCTTTTGAAGAGTTTTTATTTTTTTCCTTGATTTCTTTCCTTTAAAAAACTTTGTAAATGTGTTTTTCTAAGGACTTTGTAAATGTTTTTTTTATTATAAATTTATATTAATAATTATTTTTAATATTTATAACAATTATTTTATTTATTAATTTTAATAAATTTATGTATTGATATTATAATTTTTAATTTAAAATATTACTTCAATAAAATATATTTTAATGTTAATGATTATTTCATTAATTTAATATTAATAAATTTTTAAATTTTTTTTAAAATTTAAATTTACAAGATTAATTAAAAATATCATTTTAATATTCTTAAGAGCAATTCATTAAATTTTGCATTATCAATGTTGGATTTTGTGCAGCTAAATGGTGGTTTTCTTGACCCTCAAAACACATTTTCTATTTATCTTAACACATTTTCTATTTATCTTAAAAGCTTAATGTATGATTTACAAAATTTTACTTAATTTATATTTTTTTTTCAATTTTTTTTAAAATAATGTATAATTTAATAGTGCTCTAATAGTTTTGTTGTAACCAGTGATCAAATTTGAAGGGTGGGTCTTAATTTCAATTGGAAGGGCATTTATTTTCTCAGCCCTTGAAAGGAAATATAAATAATTGTTCTTTAACAAGTATAAATTAGCCAAACTTTTTCAGCTAAAAAATGCAAAAAATAAATATTGTTTTTGAGCGCTTGTTGTGAAAGCATACATGTATGAGATGGAGGGGCCTAAGTCAACTGAATCCAGCATACATGTATGAGATGGAGGGGCCTAAGTCAACTGAATCCTTGCAACTCACTGTATTTCCAAGTCTCAACACTCCTTTTAAATTGAACGAGAATACCAAAATAAGTTTATTAATGGCTAGATTTGAGAAAGTTATAGGTGTGTGTAATTAAGTGCTTGGGGCTCTAAAATTTGATGTGTTTTGTACCAGTCCACGGTTCACTGAATCGATAGTCATCAGTAGGAATTTAAGTTATTTAATGAAAACAATTAATGTGTATCACCTCCATTCTTTAAACATTTTCCATGCTGATGCATGCCACTACCTTCTTTGTTGTCTTACCAAAAGGCATGATAATGAGGAAGAAGACCTAAAATTATGGACTTCACCTTCAAAGAATGCCTTGCAATCACATTGGTAAGGACTAGTGATAAGAAGATCAGAACCATGTCAAGTCTCAGTTGATACTGTTAATTAAAGACTTATAAGATAAATTTAATATAATACTTATAGTTGTATCTTACTCTTTGCATCTTGACACATTTAATATTTTATGGTTGTTTTTGGGCCTTGACCCAATTCGTATTATAAAGTGAGGATGTGCAGGCATAATAATCTTTAGTTATGACTATGAGATGAGGATTTAAAGAGAAGAAAAATTTATATGGATAGATAGTTTCAAAAGTTACACTTCGTTTGAAATGTTGATATAAATTATGCCCTTATTTATTGGAAGGATAAAATTCAAATTTTAAATTTTTTTGAAGGACAAATTTAACTTTACACTTCTGGGAAGGGCTAGAACCCTTTGGAAGGGCTCTGAAGGGTTCAATTTTGAACCCTGGTTGTAACCATTATAATGTTTTGTGAGTTTCTACGGTAGTTTATATTTATCTTTATTATATATTTTTAAATTAATCAATATTAGTATAAACCTATTTAAAAGGAAATCTACCAAGCATCGAGAGATCAATTCTCTCAACGTGTAAACCATTTTTTAAAGTAAAAATGTTGATAAAATATATAATTCAATGTTTATGGTTTTAGTTTATCTAATTTATGTTGTTTTATATATATGCAATTATAAATAGTTTAAATTTAATAATAATTAAAATATTTTAATATTAGTATTATTATTAATACTATAATTAAAAGAATACATTTACTTCATTTCAATTTAAAAAATTATTTTAATGTTGAAATAGCTTAAAATTTAAATTTAAAAACATTTATATTGATTTAATTTAGTATAGATCCATAAATGTTTAAAATTTTATATATGATCATGGGTCAATTGAGAGTAGATTTAGTGGTGGGTAAGAATGTGTTGAAATAGATACTTAATTGATCATTTATCTTAAAAATTAATGTGCTAAAATTATATAATTTTTTAAACATTATGATTATTCACTTTATTATTTTATCATTATTTTTAGTAAGTGCTAAAACTATACTTTTTTTTCAAGGTGGAAACAAATTTATTCTGTATTAATTCATTTTAAATGGTTAGATTTCCTATTTACAAAAATTCATATATTCAAATATATTTTTTATAGTTTAAAATAAATTTAACATTTTTTAATACTTAAAATTCTAAATTCTCACAAAATATCACATTTTATTTAACAATAATAAATTAACTACACACTTCATAAAGAATGTGCTAAATAAAATATTATATTTTCAATCAACCTCATGCCACTAAATAAATCAATAAATCCACAATTGTCAAATCTACAACAAGCATTGTTTTAATACAAACAAATTTTGTAAATTGTATTAATTCTTTCAAAATGAAATAGTACATTCTATATGGACATAACAAATATTGAGTTTCAAAATAAACACCCTAAAAAATAGAAAAATAAAATTAGAGAGAAGATACACATGTACCTTGAATCCTTATTGAAGCATTGGTGTCCAACTCATGAATCCATTCTTGTAAATAGTTTATGCATAGATTAGGAATATAGTACAATGAACCCAATCCTATTTTTCTTTATATTCCTCTTAATTAACCAATACGAGTTCAAAAACGCATTCTTTGCAACCCTTTGTGTGGTGGAACTTACACTGAAAACCCCAAGTCTGCATTAAACCCTTTATCAAAACACATTCTTGTAAATAGTTTATGCATAGATTAGAAATATAGTGCAGATGAATCCAATCCTATTTTCCTTTATCTTCCTCTTAATTAACCAATACGAGTTCAAAAACTCATTCTTTGCAACCCTTTGTGTGGTGGACCTTACAGTGAAAACCGCAAGTCTGCTATAAACCCTTTATCAAAACCCATGCATCCATTATTCGAGAATCTTACGTCAAATTAAATGGAAGTCTTGATCTAGGTTTCTAGTATCTAGACTTTAGCCTTTATAATATTATATATCACTAAGATATTTGGATGGTTGAATCTCGTCCCAGTCTCTACAACTTGATATTTTACTCAAAATATCCTTTTCGATTACACACAACTCTTTCCCTCTACACTCTTGAATCACTCTTGATTGCGCTGGCGCATGCCTTATGAGAGAAATATATCCATACTTAAATAACATTTTCAATTTTCAATTTTTTAATTTGCAACATTTGGATTTATTGTTCTTTGGTGAGATTATTTAGTTAGAGTGACACTTTTTATTAACATTAGTGGGACTCATGGGCTATTCCTTATCAGAAACACTTATTGCAAAAAGGGATGAGTAATTGAAAAACAACTAGTTCCTTAGTAGAATGCATGTATCGTAAGTCATTAAAATTTATCATGGTTAGTTATTTTGTGGTTGATAAAGGAAATTACTATGCAACACAACTATTATTTTCTTATAATGGAATATGAGTCTCAGATTAACCTTAACAAGTGAGAAAAGCATTAAGTTTTGACAAAAAAGACCACATTGAAGAATTTCCTCAAAGTGATGCCACACCATTCATCACCACATTACATATTCAAAAATAAATAGAGAGAAAATAACCCATTCAATGGTATGATCAATAGAAAGTAACTCAGGTAGATAAATACAACTAAAGAAGAGTTTTATTCAAACTAAAACATAACACATAGCCAAATTTCAAATCACTTTTGAACCAAAATCCCACATGCTTGATCCTCTTCATGGCCATGCCATCTATATAAAGATTTGCTATTCCAATTGTTGTTCCAATTGGAAGTCGAGACTACAAATTGTCCCATCCTAAAAAATTGTTGGGAATAAAGATGGACAATGGCCATCATATTGTAGTACATTTCATGACACATTTAATGCTGATATTTTAATATAATTATTGCACTTTCTCTTAAAATGTCAAAATTAAAACTTAGCATCATCCATCTTGGAGTACATTTTCTAGTACACTTCATGACACATTTAATCTAATTATTACACTTTCTCATAAAATGTCAAAATTAAAACTTAACATATTTTATTTTACTTACAATTTTTTTATAACACTTATAAGAGGTGTTGAGCTTCAATTTTGAACCCTAGTGGCAATTAATGAATCAAAATCTTTAATTTTAAGTAAAGTAAGACTTGAAAAGAAGATACACCAACTTTTTTCTATAGTAGAATAATTCTAGTAGAAATATGATTCAATAAAAAATAATAGCAACTTAGATATATACTATTTTTAATTAAAGATACACCACTATATAAAATTTAAACATATATAACATTTTTAATAAAATATCAAATATTAATCATTAAATATTAAATTTAAAAAATCATTATTTTTTATATATTATTTACAATTAAAATTGTTATTTAAAAACAAATATATTAAGTTGAATGTGAAATAAAAAAACCCTTAATTATTTAGCAATACCGATAGAAATTACTTAATTAAAAAATACTCGATCAATTATAAATTTTTTTATAATAATTAAATAATTAAAATTTGTTTTTTCAAGATAAGTTTTGAAATTAACTTATTATATATCCATATTACATTTACTTGGAAGATTCAACAATATTAGGATCCAACCATTTCCAAATTGTCAGGAATTTCCATATATACAGGAATGTCCAGAGAGGAAAAACCATTACGACCTAGTTATGCTACTATGTTTTTTTCCCTTAACTCATATTTAATCAAAAACCTGCGAAGTCTACCGTTAACCATTGGTAGTCTGCACTACACAGTGCACTACTGTGTACTACAGAATCTCCCGAAAATCATGGTCAGTCACTGACAGTACTACCATAAAAGCCTGATGAACATTAAAGTTCTGTATATAGTATAGTGTGAAAATACAGAGGATCCGGCCTGTGTACTCATCAATCAAATTAGGAGCTTGATATTTTTGTTTCCCTCAGTAAAGGAGCTTGATATAAGGGTGCGAGGTGACTCAACTCTCTGAGAGTTATTTCCTAATATTTCTCCACGATTTTGTTTGAGGAAGCAGAGCTCTTCCTGTTCTCCGTCCGTGAAAGATGGACTCCAGCACTAACGTTGTTATAGCGAAGATAGAGGAAAATTGGGTTATGCAAATTAAGGAAAGACTGGATGGAATACAATCTGAAGAAGAAGTGGAGGAGGAGTTGCGTGTGTCTGTGGTTCATGTGCCCAAAGAGTTATTAGCACTGAACCAAGAGGCTTACATTCCTCGGTTTGTTTCCATCGGACCCTATCACCGTCGGAGAAGTGATCTCCATGATCATATTGAGCGCTACAAACTCTCAGCTGCTTGTAGATTTCAGAAAAGAATCTACGGATCCAAGTTTGAGACCGTCGTTGTGGAGGAATTTAAGAAGCATGACAAGGAAATCCGGGGCTGCTATGACGAGTTCATCGAATATAAGGAAGAAACCTTGGCGTGGCTCATGGCTTTGGACGCCGTCTTCCTTCTCGAACGTTTGCTGTTTTATGTCAGAAATGCCGACCAAAGCTTCTGCATGGACTTCAAGCAACTGGGACCAGTTTTAGATCTTTATGGCACCGTCGCTGCCCAAAACGCCATTGTCAGAGATGTGATGATGCTGGAAAATCAACTGCCGCTGTTTCTTTTGCAAAAGCTTTTGGAGTTGCAGTTTGAGGGTTCTAAAGCAAACGCTGAAAAGTGTCTCCGCAGGCTGCTAAGACTCGTATGCCAAGAATTATCTCCTTTCACCTTCAAGTTACCCGATGATTCAAAGCTACATATAGACATTAAAAGAGGGCACTTGCTGGAGGTGTTGTACTACTCTATCGTTCCTCTTTCCAACAATCATAACACAGCTAGTCCAATTGAACAAGAAATTAGCGATGCTTCTGATACATCCAGCCTGTCAACCGTTATACATGAAAACGATGCGCCTGTTGCATCCCAGATGTCAACCATTTCACGATCTATATGGAACAATTTCTCTTTCAAGATTGGCCCCGCCGGTGCGCCGATCGCGAGGCTTCTGCAATTAGTGAAGAGGTTGCCCTTATCTGATATTCTTGCTACTCTTGGGAAACTGCCTGGTCTGCGTTCGATTAAGAGTCGCTTGGCTTTTCGTGACAATTCTATTCAAGATGCCATCAAAACTATGGAGGGAGAAGTGGAAGAATCCTCTGCTACGATCATACTGCCCAGGAGAGACGAATTGGCTATTCCATCTGTGGCCGATTTAAACTTTGCAGGTGTCAGGTTCTCTGTTGCCCATGGCGACCTCAGCACAATACGATTTGATAAGGAAACTGCCACTCTTTATCTCCCACAAATAAAGTTGGGCTCCAACACAGAGGTGATCCTGAGAAATCTGGTTGCATTCGAAGCTTATGTGGCACCTGCTAAGCTTGTTTTCAGACGATACGTCGATTTTATGAACGGGATCATCGACACTGAAAAAGATGTGAGATTGTTGAGCAGAAGGAAAATTATTTCCAACCACCTTAAACATAACCAAGAAGTTGCCAACCTTTTTAACAGCATGGGTAAGTGCGCTGATCTCACAAAAGTTGATTATCTGGACAAAGTTATAAAGGATTTAAATCGTTATCATAAGAATCGATGGAAAGTTGTGGTGGTGGAATCTACGAACAAATATATATACAGGTCCTGGAAATTCCTATCACTGGTAGCTACAGCGATACTTTTGGTCGTGACTTGCCTGCAGGCATTCTGCTCTGTCTATGGGTGCATGGGTGCACACGTCTAGACAAGAGGTACACACCAGTCACACTAATTCATTTCGATAGAGGGCTGTCTCCTTTCAGAAATTTTTTGATCGCTTTTGGTTGACCTTATCTGACATTCTCGTGAAGTTTTTTTTGTTGGAAATCCGTAAGCAAAATGTGCATGACATCATTAATGATGCGATGTCATTTAAATGAAAAATCAGACCTTTCCATTTTACATTAAAAGAATTTAATATACAGTCCTATTTAATTTAATAAAATAAATAAATAAATATTATTACGATAACAACTATTAAATTAAAGTTATGCTACATTATTAGTGAGTAATATATATATATATATATATTTACAAAATTTATTTAACATTTATACAAATATAAAGGAACTATTATTATATGGATAGGTGTTAAGATGTTATCTCATATTTTTAATATTTATATAAATATAAAACAATTATTATTATATCTATAGATGTTTATATATTATTTTATATTTTGGAGTTTTTTGACTAATTAAATTGTAACAAGTGTACATTCATTTCATGGTGGTAGTATCTTGTTATGCTTAAATACATTTTAATTAAGATTTAAATAAGCTTCATTTAAGAATTCATTATTTATTTATTTATAAACTTTATAATTCATAATTTAGTTTTATACTTTGTGTTAGTTTTGTTTTATTGTTTATTGTTTATTAAATAGTATTTGTTTTATGTTTTTATTTTATTTTAATTTAATATTTATGTTATATTTTAAATGGATATTTGTAATTAGTAGTTTAATGTTTAATATTTGTTTAATAGTTACCCACCTCTAGAAAATTAAGTGGCTATCTACACCTATTGGTGTTCATGGGGCACTTGGTACTTCTTATTACTTTTTGTTTCTTATTTTTTGTTTATTAAATAATATTTGTTTTATGTTTTTTTAGTTCTAATATTTATGTTATATCTTAAATAAATATTTATAAAGATTTTGTAATTAGTTTAATGTTTAGTATTTGCTTAACATTCATCTATTTTTACAAAACTAAGTGATTAACCACATTTATTGATGTTCCTCACCACTTAACTTGTAGCTGTGCTAATTAAACTTCTTTAGAATCTTATCTAAAAAAGCAAGTTTTTTATATTTTATATTTTCCAACATTCGCCATGTTGTCACAATTGCCAAAGGAAGGATGACAACAGAATCAATGTTTCGAGAAAGTAGTATAGATAATTAGTGGTTAAGATGTAAGTTCCTGTAATCTGTTGTTTCAAAAGTAGACATCTGAATTGAGTTTTGATATTTCTATGCGAGGTGAGCTAGTTTTGCGAATTGCGAAGGAAAAAGTGGAAGATGGAGATAGTTATGGAATGCATTTATCAAAGCCATGATGTGCTAAGAAGTATTGATGTGCAGATGAGGATGTCATTACAGTTGTGTTGGTGAAAGATGCTTGTATTTAAGTCTTATTATAAAGCTCCAGTAGTTTGATGTTTAGTATGTTTTTATCTAATGCAGCTGAGTGCAGCTGAGAATGAATGTATGGGTTGGTGAAAGATGCTTGTATTTAAGTCTTATTATAAAGTTCCAGTGGTTTGATGTTTAGTATGTTTTTATCTAATGTAGCTCAGAATGACTGTATGGGTTAGTGAAAGATGCTTGTATTTAAGTCTTATCATAAAGCTTTGGTAGCTTGATGTTTAGTATGTGTCTTTATTGAATGTAGTTAAAAATGTCATGTATATTTGTGTTAGTGAAAGATACCCATATTTAAGTCTTATTATAAAGCTTTAGTAACTTCATGCGTGTCTTTATTGAATGGGTATTCACTTATATACATGGATGGATGTAAATGTTTTTTAAATATATTATTATTGTTATGATGTTATTTTAAATTTATTTTTTAATGATAATAATGTTATTATGTTATTTTAAATTTTGATGGTAGTGTAATATCAAATCATTTAAGTTATAATTTTTTTGTTATTTAATAGTTAAGTTTTACATATATATAGCTACAGTATTTTTATTGATTTTGGATTAAAAAGGTATTTTTAATATAATTATACACATAATTTTTATTATTAAATAAAAAGTAGATGCTTGCAACAATAATACACAGAGACAAAAAAAATATGTTTAAATGTAATTTTTACTATATAGATTTTAACATTATTATCATAGATCTATCTATATTTATGTATCAAATGTGAAAGGTATCAAATCTATAAAAGTCTACACCTTTTTATAAAATGAGAAAACTTGAAGAAATGCTTAAAAGCTTATATCTCCAAAGACTAGATCACTCTTCACACATGATAGATATGGAACTAATATTGATGCAGGTTAGTTGCACTAGTATATAATGTTTAGAACATTACATTTTAAGTTGATAATATGTCTCATTATACAATTTTGCCGATAACATATCTTCATAATATATTTTCTTTCAATAATAAATGTTTATATTTAATTGAAATTTATTATATTTACATTTTTTTATATTTATGAGAATTTTGCTTCTATATTTTATTTTCATGTTAATAACTTTTATATTAATTTTACTATACAAAGGTTTTTTTCTATTATGTTTTTATATTTCTAATTGTATTTCATTCGATATTGTTCAATCACCATACCAATAGTCATTTATGCAACTTGTTGCTAAAAAAATCTTAATAATTAAAAAGTAGTGAATCAAATAATTTTTAAATATGTAGTATATAATTGAAAATGTGCGTGACTATTAACATTTTTTTTTTTAATATAAATTTTATATTGAAATGAATTTTTGACACACACATTCCCACATGAAATCTACGTTGATCTCTCCCATAGCTCACTATATACGTTTTATACTTGAGTTTTTTTAAAAATGTTTGCAATTATATATAAATAAGTTTTGTAGGAAATTCTTATTGAAATATTTTAATTAATGTAGATATTGAAATTGTAACATTTTTTTTTTATTTTGATTTTTAGAAAAAACTCAAGAGTATTGGAACTTAGGAGAGTTTTTGACTTTTTATGTTAGTATAACACCTCTTAGGTATCATCTTAATTTGAAGCAAGTCTTGTACTAACTAAGTAACTTTTAGGGGCTAGTAATGGGTTTCTTAGATTTTCTTTTTAAGAGAAACACATATTTTTATTTTTTTTTGTATCTCGAGTAATCGACAACTAGCCGGTTTCATACTCACGTGACACGGGGTCGATTTCGACCGCTACCAATATAACCTCCAGGAGAATACGATGACCCCCACAACGCATCTCAAGTTGCAACGAGGTTTGAACCCTTGACTTGCTTAACAGCCCGTACACCTTAACAAGTGCACGATTGCCAATTGATCTACACCTCAGGGGGTAAGAGAAACAAATATTATTATTATTATTTTAAAATTAGATTGAAGTAATATCCTAACTAATATCTTTAAAGTATCTTCACCATGGCCTCAAATGCCAATAGTTTATATTTAATGTTTTGAATATATAAGCTAAGGATTTTCTTTTAAAGGGACCTTTTTATAACAACAATAAGTACAAGATAAGGGTCAGTGCAAGAAGATGATGGACCTTTAAGATGCAATCCTAGTTTTCAAAAACAACATCATGCTACCAAAAAATACATCAACCCGAGCCTG